>BQNB010189751.1:420-11844 GCA_026074375.1 Tanacetum coccineum | reverse complement strand
CAAAAGTATAAGAAATTATACGTTGTCTCCTATGGATTGGAATGCGTTGCGAGACCTCTTCTGCTCTTTTTCTCCTCTGACAATTGACTTTTGTGGTTTAGGTATCAAGAATATGATTTAGCACACTTAAAACTCGTTTTTGAGTTTTGTATTTATAAGGTCTGGAGTCGGTGTGGATACGGCGTATCCAATGTGTTGGATACAGCGTATTGGGGTTTCTTGGAGTAGGGACCAAGTTTTATATCTTCTAGAATATTCACATACTATATCTCCAATACGGCGTATTGGTCTTCTCTGGATACGGCGTATTGATCATGGATCCTTCGTGGTCTTTGGTGAGTGCAGGCACGGATACGCCGTATCTTCCTTGATGGATACGGCGTATTGGTTATCAGAACAGTAATCTTCAAAATATCTTCGTTTAAGCTCTAGAATGCGCGTCTTTTGTAAATATTCACCAAGTACTCCGTAATTACTACAATTCTTAAATATGAACGATTAAGTAACAATTCTTTGCAATACTTATACAAAATGGGTTAATTACATGGAATAAATGATGCTATAAAATAGACGTCATTTGATATCATCAAATATCCCCCCACTTGAATCCTACTTGTCCTCAAGTAGCCTTTTGAAGTTTATAAAAATGTATCCCTAAGAATATTTTCCGTTAAGCATTTATTTGATCTTTTACAAGTACACAACCAAACACCTCACGAATAAGGAAGATGAAAACACTCAAATCACTCAACTAATCTATGTGGTAACAAGTAACTAATTTGCTCAATTACTCGGTCTAAAAGATTATTCTATCATAATCTTGGCAAGGATACACATCTCCACCACTAGAGCTAAGGGGTAACAAGTTTATAAAGGTAAATAGGGTTTTTTATAAGGCTTATAAGGGTTTGATCACTTTATCTAGTTTCTAGTGATACTAATATTCCAGAAAAGGTGACAAAGACCATACATACACACCTATAACGATAGGATAGACACATATGACTACACTCAAACCTTAACTCAAATAAGCTAAAGAATAGGACTAGTATTGATATAGGGTATGAATCTTTTAACGTTTACCAAAAGTAATAAACCAACAAGGTGGCTGAATCACACATACCTGGCCGTGACGACGGAATAGACATGCATGATTCGATCACATCCTCATTCGAGTAAAACCTAAGGTTAATCATTAGGAAAGGGAAATAAATTGTGGTTAAATAAAAATTCACGAAACAAAGAGATTAAGTCCAAACAGATAAGGTACAAGTTGCTAGATACTTTTTCCTGACCGTTACCATGATAAAGACACAACTATATACACAAACGTCTTGATCATAGATAAAAAACAACAACCTAAGTTGGCGTTCCCGTAACGGTCAACTCCCAATCATCCCATACTTTACATACTTTTACAAAGACAAGTGGCGATATCTACCACTTTATACAAAACTTTACATCGTTGATTTATAACCACGCATCAATGAATAATAGATCCTTCAAATAATTTCATTGGTTTAAGCTTTAACGAACCGACTATCTTCAAACTTTCCTCCTCTTTTTTGTTGCAATTTTCTAACTTTTTTGATTTTTTTATCTACTATACTATGAATTTCTGTGTAATTTCACCATCTTCATAATCATAATAACTCTGGATAATTTCTTCCATGATTCTTCGTTCTTTAGACATCCCAGTAATTTTGATGGTAGTAAAAATACATGAGTTTTGACTACTCTTTACATTCCCATTGCAATGTGCAAATTTCCCAATCATACCAGATATAGAAAATGACACAAGACACAGGAAATACATACTTTACACTTTAAGCAACTAGCTACTGATAAATAGACTTAATCTAACAGGGTAGGCTAAGGTGTAAAGGTGTAACGAAACAAATAGTTGGTGTTATCCTAAAGGATTGGATCTATGGGTTTTTCTAGGGGTATCTTCCTCTTAAAATGAGAGTAAACAAAGGGTTTATATGGGGGTTAACTAACCAGTGTAGTTAGTTAATAAAACAACATATAAATGCTTTTTGGGTGTATTCCTAGAAATTTACCAATTTAAACAAGTTACTTCATCTAAATCCATAGTATCATTATTGTGGTCTCGAATAGATATACCAAGCCAAGTTCTAAAGTCTACAACATCACCGGCAGACTCATATTTTTATGGGATTTGAGTAAACATTTGGAAATGGATAAGGCTGAATCTACACAAAATCTAATAAGGGTTATGTGTGCAGGTTATGTAACAAGTAATTTCACAAAAGTATGCTTGATTTTTTTTAAATTTAAGCATTTTAATGTGAAAAATAGGACAAGTATTGTTCTAAGTCCCCCCCCCCACTTAAATTATACAACGTCCTTGTTATATAGATAAAAACATTAAAAAGGGAAATTAAAAGAATTAGAACGAGAAACTCCCCTGATGTTTTGCTCGGTAGATTCTCTAAGTTGAATTTATGAGCAAGAATGTGTGTTGTAAATGCGTCTAGATGCCAGCATGACTACAACACACATAGGATTCTAGATGATCAATACTTCACCAACTTTGTTGATTTCTTTTCCAGTGAGGTCATGTGTAATATATAGGAAAAACATGCAAAATCCTTTCTCGGGTATCCTATGGTTAATAAAAGAAAATAAAAATAAACTGTACAGGCAGTCAATACGCCGTATCCAAAAACCAGGATACGCCATATATAAAGACCTGTAAAAAGTATCAATACGAGTCGGTTTGCCAAATACGCTGTATCATGTGCATGAATACGTCGTATAGACAGATATGACGATAAAGTTTTAAATGTATAAAAATAAAGGACTGATAACGTCCAGACATTCAATACGCCGTATGGTATGGAGCGGATACGCCGTATTGATGTCTGGGAAGACAGACTCGATAAAGATAAATAAAAACTGTCCAGGTTGTCTCCCGGGAAGAACTTTTCTTTCAGCTAGTCTTTAAGTTAGACTTTTTCTTTAGCTTCTTACACTATTTAACACTCTTCCTCTCATGCTTTCGTAACCGGTTTGGTGCTTGAGTCCGTAGTCTATGAACGAGTTAATTTGCTGAACTTACTGCCAGGCTTGATTCTATCATACACAAAAAAATCAAAACATCACATCATAATATATATACATCAAAGGATAACCTGTTTTAAGTTTAGATACATCATGATATGAATAATATAAATGTACAAAAGATAACGACAAAAAGTAAGGGATAAAGAAGTCAAGGGTTTGGTTGCTGGGGTGCTGAGGTACTAGCGTCATTAGTCTTACGTCTGGTATGCCTCACATACGGGATATAAAAATTTGAATAAATAGTGTATCTGACCCCATCATGATCCATCATCTGTGAGAGATAAGTAACCATCCATGTGGTGAATCAAGAGAAATCACAGGCCATACTGTCCAATACCTTTCTCTGCTCGCCCAATGCCCCTCGCAAACCATGGACATCCTCCTCTAACCTACCTAACCTTTGTGCCATAGTCTTATTCTAGGCTGTTGCAGGTGGTGGCTAAGGTGCTTGTATAGGTGCTGGAATAACTTGAGCACCCTCATCAACATTAGGAGCACCCTTAGCGACCTCTAAGGCACCAGCCACAGCATTAGGCTGCCTCTCTGGTCCCGGGGCTACCCAAGCCCAAGTATCATCAAGCTCCTCAAAAATCTACAGCCGCACCAACTCAGCCATATCAATCATCAAGAGGTCTCAGACTATCACCGGCAGTCCCTAAAGCCTCTGCTCAGTAAGAAGCCCAAAATGCTCAGCTAGTCGAGCGATAAACTGTCCTCCAGATATCATCGCCCCGCGCTTCCTCCCCGAAGCATACATCCGCAAGTACCTAGCTAAAAGATAAGGGATGTTGACTGAACCAACATCTACGCCCCTCAAGTAGAATAAATCAGTCACGGTCTCTTTCTTAGGTGCCTGACTCCTCCTAGCAATGCTGCATGCAATCAACCTGTGGCATAACCTCAGCATGGGGTCCCTAATATAAGTGTAAGAAGGGGGTGCACCTAGAAAATCCCCCTTAGAAGAAATCCCCCTCCAATAAGCACTCAGATCTCCTATGTTAGAGATCTGCCTAGCACTCTCTTTTCCAATATAAACGAAATCCAGCAGTCTCCATCTCCTCTGCTGTATGTAACCCTAAGGCCAAAATGAACTGCCTCCAGCTCGTGCGACGCTTATCCCCACCCAACTGGAACTGAAGCGTACCCTCAGAATCAATATTAATGATTGTCTCACTGAACCTGAATGTACTAAAGAACTCCATAATGAGCTTAAAGACGAGTGGGCCTTGCACCTTAAATAACCGCCTCCAAGCACGGCTGGTGAACACCCTCTGCCCCTGACTATCCTTATGCTCCATGAGCATCCTACTAGTCAATCCCTTAGCCATCACAGTCGGTAAGATCTCAAAATCCAAAACCAACACTCAGTGTAACCCTCTATAGTAAATCTTACCCAATTTATCCTCAAAATCTGTAATATCGACATCCGTATACTCCAAACCCTCAAACCTAAGATACTGATGTCTCTGATCTCTAGGTGGAAGAGCCATATCTGCAAATTTAACGAAATTAGTACAAAGATGTATAAAGACTTATCATTCTGTTTTGAGGGCAGATACAGCGTATTCTGATGTAAATATGCCGTATATAGTTTTATGGGAATACTTCGTATAGGGAATAGATACGGAGTATTAGGAGATACGTAGTTAATACGCCATATAGAGATAAATCAATACGGCATATGGAGTTTTGTAATTGATGAGGTGTCATTTTACACATTATTTCGGGGTTATTTAACCCTCTAAATCATGCAAATATGCCTAGATTATGTGCTTAATCGTTTGTTTTCAAGTTTTTAGCACTTGGATGGAATTTGAAGGAAATACACATAAATTGGGGCTCATTTAGAGAAGAAATGGACAAGATTATGGACATATACCAAATCCATGAAGAAGTATTATTCACAAAGCGTGGAGACTACGTCGCAGGAATAAAGCGATGCCATCGTGATCTATCCAGTGACGGCGTCAGGACGTGATTGACTTAAAGAGGATCTAGAATCATCCATGTAGCGACGACGTTAGTACTTCAACATGACGCCGTCGTAGTGATATCTCTATATATACAAAACTAATTTTAGGGTTATAAGTGTGTAACTTTGTATAACTTTTAGGAGACGAACCCTAGTCTTTGCAGCAACTTTAAAGGTTGTTTTAGGGCCTTAAACCCTATTGTAACTACCTTCTATCCATGTTTTAATCAAGTAAGAGTGTTATTCATTAATTATTTAATATGTCTATGTGTTGTGTGATTAATCTATGTTCTTGCTTTATCCTTAACATGCTAGGCTAAACCCTACTTTGTATTTTCTTATGATTGCATGAAAGTCGGATTATAGATCCTAATACTGTTGCTTCTTGTTGATGAATGTGCGTGTTAGGCTTTATAAAACCATATTTTGTCTGTATCGATGTTGACATGTCTAGGGAACACGAGTGCATAGAAAGGATACCATCGGGTAACAGTCTTCATACTACCTTACCCCCTTATATGGTTGATCCCTCTTAAGATATTTCACACGCATTTAATATACTCTTAGGGGCCTTGTAATAGTCTTCATACTACCTTAATTGTGCGTTGCCTTAACGGAATATTAAATAGATGGTGGGTTCGTGTAATCCGTTCATGACCTAGGAAATACTTACACAAATCATCCAAGTGTGACAAGGCAACATGATTAGGAGAAGCAATCTTATAAGTAATGCATGATTAAGTAAATACATTTAATTATCATAAAGTTATCACCAGTAGATTAGATATTAGTTTAGTTAATAGCTAAACAAACCAACCTCTCAAACCATAGATTTACTTGCTTTCTATAAAATATAAAAACATAAAAATAATCTTCTCTCAACCCCTAGAATTCTGTTGGACCATGATCAAGCCTTCCCAACCTATTCCCCTAGAGAACGATAACAACCCCCGAGTCTTGCCTATACTACTGCTACAACGGTTAGGTACTCTGCCTAGGGAGTTGTAAAACTTCTTGTTGAAGTCCTACGACGACTGCATCAAGTTTTTGGCGCCGCTGCCGGGGAATAGTCAAGTTTTGATCATAGTTTAACTTAGTTCTTCTCGCTTGAATCCTTTTAAGTAAGACTTTAATTATGATATTATCTTTCTCGTAGTCTATCTTTTCTTTGTGTGTTTGTTCATAATTTTCATTGACTATTCCACTCTTCATTATGAAGAATGTGAATCCATCTAGTTCCACCTTGAATAGTGAATTTCTTGATCCCAAGAAAAAGATTGAAATTGAGTCATGACTTGGGGATAGTAAGATCGTTGACCCATTAGTCGGGTCGGATGAAATAGAATACTTTGATACCTTCCCAACTTGGAGGAATTAGAATATCACGAGTGGCTTTTGAAATGCCCCAAACCATCATGGGTTAAGGCAAAGATAAGAACCAAAAACTTAAATAACATTAAGATCTTTTGCATGATTGGTCACTTCCTTAAAAGACAAGCTTATATTGATCTAGAACCACCAATTAATGTTATGTCTAAACAATATTATAATGGGATCATGAATAGAGGGCTCGAGTCGAGACATAAAGCATCCAACCTTAGTAAAAACATCAACTTTGTAGGAAGAGTTAGGGGTTTAAAGGTTTTTGTAGGAAACTTCACATACAAATGTAGTTTCATAATTTTGGAGGATACTACTAGCATTATAGATCACCACCTAGGAGAAGTAGTCTTTGGAAAACCATTTGTAAGAAAAACTGGTCTTGTTTATGATCAGAAAGAGGGGACAATTATTTTCGAAAAAGATAACGAAAATATCACATTTAAGATGCCTCACCCGATGGGAACTTTTAACCATATAGACTTTAAGGATGTAAATACCGATTCGATACCACCCTTTGTCCTTGAGAATAACGATGACCGTGGGAAAACCTATTACTCAGATAGTCTAACTCTAGGACCCGAGTATAGAGAAGACGAGAGTATAAGTAAGGAAATTCAACACCTAATGAAATTGGAAAGAGAGTCCAAGAGAAGCAAAGGAGAAGTCACGTAAGGACGTGTAACTTCGAGTCTAGCTACAAGACTCATAAATAAAGAAAAACGCTTTTTGGAAGGCAACCTAATATTTATTTTTCCTGCATATTAGGAGTGTCTTATGTTTTAATTCTTTATTGTTTGTTTTATTATGTTTGAATTATTTTGTAATCATGCTTTGTTTGTTTATAATTTCGTCTTATTTGCCATCAAATGTATTTTGCAACAAAATAAGTGTAGGGGAAATACCCAATTTTTAGAACCAATTCAAACATTTAAAATAAATTGGTGAGATTAATTCACGTCAGTTTCGAGTCATATGATTGTAACGATTAATTCCAGGTTTTTATGCATTACTTTCTTCAGATTTGACTAATAAAATTACGTGCAGAAAATATCTCAGTAAAAACGAAAAGGAATTTTTCACAGTGCCTGGAGACGGCGTCGGGATAAAACCCGACGGCATCACGTCTCTAGCAATGTGAAAATTCAAAAATCTTTAAGTATTTTTGAAGAATAAAATGTGCAATATTTAAGTATTTAAGATTTGTAATTCTTTTATAAACCTGCTTAAACCTATAATTATATCATTACTCTCATCCTATCTTTACTACTTTCATATAGTCAAAACCCTAAACTCTTATTGTATTTATATATATCCCGTGGATTTTACGCTTGGTGTAGTTGTCTTTGTCTTTGATTTAGAGGTTATATTTGACAAGAAGAATCTTGGAAGATCTTAGGATGTTTTCATTAGACGATTCTTGGAGGACGATTTAACCATTTATTACATGTTTCTTCTCCATTATTGAGTAAACCAAGGGAGTACTAGTTTCTTTTACTTGTTTTCTTTTCCCTTTATTCGTTTCTACGGGTACTTCTATAGAACATTAGGGACAATGTTCAACTTAAGTGTAGGGGGAAATAAGCCTTAGAAACTATTCCTTCATTTGCCATTTGCTTTGTTCCTTAAAAGGATGGGTAATATATTGAAACATAGCATAAAAAGGTAATTTTGACCAAAATATAAAAAAAATTATGACACATACCGATGAAAACCAAGTATTAATAGCGTCTCGTGGATAGGAATTTATATGACTGGCACAAAAACCCTCAAAATTCCACCCCAAAAATGTGAGGTTCGCCTTTAAATCTATTGGAATTCGAGTATCCATTTTGGATACCCAAGATAGTTTATACCTTTAGATTTCTTGAGTTAAGGTCCGAATGCAGTCATATGTGTCTATTCTGTCATTACGGATGTGTACGTATGGTCTTTTTCGCCTTTTCTGGAGCATTGATATCGGTATTAAATTATATGAGTGTATCGGTAGTATATTAAATTCTAGAACTTGTTTTTGTGATGCATTTTGAGACCGCATGTAAGTATTAGGATTTGCTAGATAAGAGGCATTAGGATTAACCTATGTTTTAAACCTGTAATTGTTATGATGGTCACACCGATCATACAACTATCCCACACCCTTGCCATGCACTCAATTTTAGTGTAGGATACCCCTAGTATAACCCTCTGAGCCTATCCTTTTTCATGATTCTCGTGATTTTTTTGGTTAATCTTGACTATTAAATGAGAGCATGTCACCCTTAAACCAATCGTTACACCCAAATCGCCTTAACCTACCTTGCATGTACTCACTTTTAGTACATTATTGTTTTAACCCAAGTTAATTATTGAGTATACGGTTGCTAAGTCCTTATCCTTGTAAATACTATTTTGGGACGATTGGGATTCATGGTAGTATTCATCTTATGAAGAATTGGGAAGAAGTAATTTATATACCCCCCTTAAGACTCAATAGAGACTCCATGTTATTTTGATCCACCTCAAATCGGGTCATTAGTTAGATTGTAAATAATCGAGTATGTAAAAGTTCAAGTGTAGGGGTGTATCTATAAACCCCCATGATGTATTATATGTTTAAGCAATGGCAGGGAAAAATTGTATGAAAAAAATTGTATAAAAAAGTGAAAAAAAAAAGTACGGGCTGCCATTTGCTTATGGTTATGTTTATATTAGAGTCAAGAAAAGAAGAAGAAAGAGATTGGTGTAGAGTTGTGGGGAGTTTGCATATCTTTGTCCGAGTTCTTAGCTTAGCAACCAAACCAACGTGTATTCATTTGAATAATTAGCTAATCCTTCCACTCCAAATTCACCTAAAGCCACCCCAAATGTATCCCATCCATTTCCGTTTCCATATATGTTATCTTACACCTACACCCCACAACCCTTTAAAAGACCTCTTGGATAGTAATGAATAATGCTTGCGTCTAGCGGTGGAGGTTTGATCCTTTACCAAGCCTATGGTAATTTATATGCTATGACAGGTAATGAGTGTTGATTTTCCGTTTCCCCATAGTAGTTATAATTAATTATACACCCGAGTGAAAGAGAGAATCCCAAACACTTATGTGAGGTGCTAGTATATATACTTTTCATGCTTTTAATTACGAGGTCTAGAAGGTTGTGTTGTAAAATACTTTTAAAGAGTAGGTTAAATGACCCTTATATTGTTATTGTCTAGGTAGAAAAGCCTATTTGCTTAAGGACAAGCAAATCCCAAGTGTAGGGGTATTTGATGAGGTGTCATTTTATACACTATTTCAGGGTCATTTAACCCCCTAAATCATGCAAATATGCCCAGATTATGTGCTTAATCGTTTGTTTTCAGGTTTTTAGCACTTGGATGGCATTTGGAGGAAATACACGTGACTTGGGCTCATTTGGAGAAGAAACAGACAAGATTACGGACCTACACCAAATCCATGAAGAAGTATTGTTTACAGAGCATGAAGACGGCATCGCAGGCATAAAGCGACGTCGTCGTGATCTATCCAGTGACGACGTTAGAAATCTAGCGACGGCGTCAAGACATAGTCGACTTAAAGAGGATCTAGAATCATCCACGTAGCGACGGCGTCGGGACTTCAACGCGATGCCGTCGCAGCGATATCTCTATATATACAAAACCGATTTTAGGGTTTTAAGGGTGTAACTTTGTATAACTTTAGGGAGACAAAACCTAGTCTTTATAGCAGCTTTAAAGGTCATTTTTAGGGCCTCAAAACCCTATTGTAACTACCTTTTATCCTTGTTTTAATCAAGTAAGAGTGTTATTCATTAATCATTTAATATGTCTATGTGTTGTGTAATTAATCTATGTTCTTGCTTTGTCCTTAGCATGCTAGGCTAAACCCTCCATTGTATTTGCTTATGATTACATGAAAGTCGGATTGTAGATCCTATTACTATTACTTCTTGTTGATGAATGTGCGCGTTAGGCTTTAGAAAACTAGCTTTTGTCTGTATCACTGTAGACACGTCTAGGGAAACGCGAGTGCACAGAAAGGATACCATCGGGTAACAGTCTTCACACTACCTTACCCCCTTATATGGTTGATACCTTTTAAGATATTTCACACGCATTTAATATACTCTTAGGGGCCTTGTAATAGTCTTCATACTACCTTACTTGTGCGTTTCCTTAACGGAATATTAAATAGACGGCGGGTTCGTGTAATCCGTTCATGACCTAGGAAATACTTACACAAATCATCACAAGTGTGACAAGGCAACATGATTAGGAGAAGCATTCTGGTAAGTAATTCATGATTAAGTAAATACATTAAATTATCATAAAGTCATCACTAGTAGATTAGACATTAGTTTAGTTAATAGTTAAACAAACCAACCTCTTAAACCAATAATTTACTTGCTTTCGGATAAATATAAAAACACAAAAATAATCTTCTCTCAACCCCTAGAATTTTGTTGGACCGTGATCAAGCCTTCCCAACCTATTCCCCTAGAGAACAATAACAACCCTCGAGTCTTGTATTTTTAAAGGTTGAGAGAAGATTATTTTTGTATTTTTATGTTTTATGGAAAGCAGGTAAATCATATATTTGAGAGGGGGTTTGGTTTTAGCTAATAAACTAAATAACAACTACGCTAGTGGTGACAACAATAAGATAAAAGATTGTGCTAATTTAATCATGTATTACTCCCTAGATTGCTTCTCCTAATGTTGTTGCTTTGTCACCCTTGTGATGATCTATGTAATTATTTCCTAAGTCATGAACGAATTACACGAACCCGTCATATATTTAACATTCCGTTAGAGCAACGCATAAGTAAGGTAGTGTAACACCCCCATTTTTACATATAGCAGCGGAAGCTAATCTGGGGTATTACTTCAAGGTACAATAGTCATAATCATAGAAAACGAATAAAAAAGATTCGTTTTTGAAAATTAAGTTATCATTCATTATTTCATCAGAGTTTTTACAAACGAAAGGTCCAAAATC
>BQNB010189750.1:0-11844 GCA_026074375.1 Tanacetum coccineum | reverse complement strand
ATGGAAAACAATATTATCATGGAGAACAGTTGAATGCAAGTTTAATGGTAAGTGGATTATGTTGTTATACACCCGTTATTAGTAATAATTGCAACGAATATAATTATCATGGAAAAATGGTAACACTATTATTGCATCTAAGCTCATGACACCAATACGTTAACAGGGAAGATCACCGTAGTGATATTGGTTAGGCGCAGATGTCCCCGTGGAAAAGGTAACTTGCCAAGGTTACCTATTATGACAAATATAGTGCGTTTGGCTACCCCAAGCCCGGGTATACAAACGGGAGCCGTCACCCCCAATAGATCTATTCACAATATTCGCGTTCACTCGCAATGCAAGTAATTAATTAATGGCACTGAAAGCTACTTAGGCAATAATATATCTGGATAGCATACATATCTGGATAACATACATTTGGAAAACACTTGCATTCATGGTTTATATCAGGTATCACAGGTTTATAAAGTATTCAAAAGATTGGAATGTGGGGTTATGAATTCATTAAGTCTTTGAAAAATAATCACATTGTTATAAGATAAAAGAGTTTGTAACAAGCATGTATCCCCCTCGCGGGTTTATAAAACATGTAAATAAGTAAAGTCTAGGTTAGGAACTTTACCTCGTAGGTAGATGTAATAAATATTCTGAAATGAAAGCTGACAACCTTATCACAATCTTAACCGGGGAATGTTGATATAATAAAATGATAGTAAACAGCCACGTCACACAACCTGAGTAGAATATGTCAAGTCTTAGGAAGATTGTACTTTAGAACTTTGGTTTAAGAGTTATGAGTTTGATTGAAGAGTTTGGAATTATTGTATCACCGTTCGGGCCATCATAATTCAGAAGTCATTCAGTAAACGTTTGAGGAGCTAAGGCACTTTAAATCGTAAACCCAACAACTCAGTCAGAACGTAATACCAAGATGAAACCTCTTAATATGAAGCTCCCTAGTATTGTGATACGATATAGCTTCCGGATGATCGGTTTTAAGTGTTTTATTCAATATCTGGAAATGTTAAGCACGTCAAGCGTTAATTAAAGTTATGTCATATAATGTTTTGGATATGATTTTATACTTTTTCAAAATGTTATATTTCCTGAGGTTTGGAAAATTACAAATAGGCCCTTGGGGTTTGCATTTTTACGACTTTGGTCCTTCAACTTTTAAAGATATACCAAGTAAACCTTGGACTTTGAAAAGTGACATAATAGATCCCTGGAGTTATAACTTTGATAAAATGACATATTTAGCCCTTTTAGTTATAAGTTTCCGAAAGTTACGATATATACCCCTTGCATGGATTATAATTACAAAACATGTCCAAATTGCCATGCAAGCTTATTTTAACATTTCAATAGACATTTATAAGTTATAATAAACTAAAATATGAAGTTTTAACGTAACGCAAGTTTAAAATAATGATTTGTTAGGCTAGGAAGCAAAACGGGTTAAATTAGGGTTTCAAAACGTAAACGCGCAGGTTTTAAGTTCAAATTCCTTCATTAATGAATAAAGTTGTTATTTTAACATTGTTTAAGCCATTATTAAGCATGTTAGGATATAAGTATAACAATATTTAACCATTTATAACATATTTAGTTTAAAAGAAAATACGCGAAATTAGGGTTTCGGGTGTACGTAATGGATCAAAATGGAAAATGACATGAATTGAAGTTTTATGAAACTATTAACAAGATAAATTTAGCATCATAATGACCATTATAAGGGTGTAGGAATCAGAATTAGAACATCAAAAACTTTGGGTTTGGCTTCAGGAGCAAAAATGTGTGTAAACGTGTCAGAATCGGGACTCTCCGGCTTCGTACGGCTAGAGTAACGACTCCCGGCTTCGTTTCTTGTTTCTTTGCTTCCATTTCTGTACTTTGAGGCTTTCTTAGATCTATTAGAATTCCATATTGACAAGCAGATGCTACTATGGAATGGGTTAAAGAGGGAGGAAGTGGGGGGATGAAGTAAAAAATGAAGACATAAGAGTCCTATTTAGACCCATTTGAGTATAGAGTGACTAAGAAGCTTGGTTTTCTGTTCTTGGACGTGTGGAGCAGATAGGGGGTTGGATAATTTTCGAAGCTATCATGATGAGTCCCTTGAGTCTAGAGTGCTAGGATTGCAAGTGGGAAGTTTTTTAGGGGTGTTTGATGTTCGCGCTGATTGGAGCAAAAACAAGGCCATGTGCATCTCAAATTTGACCAAGATTGGTCTAAGTAGATCATAAGCTTCTGAAGGTGTTCTAAAAGAGTTCATAGGTGTCATTTGCACATGGAAGCAATTTAGAGGGGTTAAAATGGTCCATAGAAGCAAGATCGGGTACTATTTTGGTTCGACGGGGTTTCAGTCAAAGGTTTATAACAAGGTACAATGTGTTATAAATGATTACAGAATGATGAAAATAGGTTTTGTTAATGTCTGGGATTAAAGTAATTAGCAATATTAGCAATTTCTTTTGGTGTGTGAAAATGTATTAGAATTGAAGAAATGGAGTAACGGTTCAACTAGGGCTCGTTGATGGGTTTTATCTTGACTTTCTTGGCTATAATTTGCATACTCTTGATTAGAAATGTAGGAATATCAAATCCTAGGGCTTATATAAAAGTATTATCCAATGAATTTTGTCGTTGGTTTAAGTTATCATAGGGTTGAAATTGAGAAAACGGGTCAAAGTTACAATTAGGGCATACTTTGGGTTATCTGGATTCGTTAAGTTTTCTAGGCTTCGATTTCTCTTGCACATTGCCAAAGCAATAAGATATGATAAGAGATATTTAAACTCATTCTATGAGTTTATAATGGCCCTTGTTGGTTTTTTGGATTATAAAGGTTTTTAAAATGAGTAAACTGGTTAAATGAACCAAAAAGGTAAAATTTACGGGTTTCTAGATATGTTTTTTACGTACAAGTGAAGTAAAATGATTGAAGTAATGATGAAATAATGAGTTAATAGAGATGGATATAGATTGTAAAAGAAGTTATACAATTTATTTAAATGTTGGTTTGGGTTTACAATGGATAAAAGCCAAGAACAGGTCATGGTTTAGAAACAAACTCGGTTTTTAGGGTTTTAGGGTTTTTTTGAATTAGGGTTTTGAGTGTAAAAAGATGTAGAAAAGATTATGAATATAATAGATTAGGGTTTAACACATTATATATTGGAGTGTATTAGCCTTGCATAATGGTGTGAATAAATTAGAATGAAAACGAGGTAAAACGCTGTATTTAGAGATCATGCTAATGACTTGTACATTGATCTTTAGAGATTTGGTTAACTTTGACTTGAAGAGACTTTATATTTCAAATGAGATTTATATTGTTTGTACATATTGCTTTAGTTGGCCTGAGCATTCACTTTAGATATTAGTCATTCATGGAATTTAGGGTTTAGAGGTAAACATAACGGTTTAAAGCCCATTTTGATAGAACGTTTGCGAATGTATATTATAGGAACAATGTACTTTTTAATAAGGATATGATGTTATTGACTTGACATATTGTGATTTTTTGCTTGACATATATGAAGACAGTATATTTGCCAAAGATAGGTTAGTGTGGCTTGTCGACTTTAGTTATTGACATACTACAGATATATAAGTAAATGTAATAAAGTGAAAAATTTTAGCCCCCCCGTTTAAATTGTGATAAATAGTATAATAGGTATGATGAAAAACTTAAAGTTTTATACTATATAAGTAACATGATCAATGAAACAAGATCTTGAGGCTACAACACACATTCCCTAAGCGTATACAATGAACACACGCCTATAACACACACACAGTGAACACACACAGCCTTAGTCAAGCTAATATTATTCTGGGCACACTTATACTGCACAACCTAATGTCTCTTTATATAGTAGATGATAATCCTAGAATTACAAATGATAAGAACAAATATAATTAGGAAACAAATAATATTTTTCCTACGTTATATCTTTTTCTTCTATAAACTTTTAACTCTTAAGTAATTCTTTTAGAATCTTAAAAATCTTCAATCTTTGAAGAATTCATCTTTGCATTAAGTCCTTCTTAATTCATTCTTTTATTTATTTTGCTCATGAAATCAATAATTCCCCAACATTTTGTAATATTTAGTCACACAAAGTTAATGCTGTTTTGGGTATTTTAGTCACATACAGTAAGCCATAAAGTGGCCAAAGATTAATAATCTGACCATATGCTGTTTCAAGGAAGAAATGAGATTTATTATGTGACTAATTATTCATTTCCAATGCCACATGAATTTTATTTTGAGTGGCCTTCGTAATATTTAGTAACATAAAGCAAGTTTGTTTTTGTGATTAGTCACATACAAATTAAGCATAAAGTGGCCCAAAGTGTTAATAGAGTGACCATATGCTGTTTAAATGAAGAAATGTGTATTTTGTGCGACTATTGTTCATCCAATGGCCACAGAATTTTATGTTTTAGGGCTCTTTTTGAGTAATATTTAATCACACAAAGCATGTTGGTTGTTTTTTGGTAATTAGTGCACAGTACATAGTTAAGACATAAAGTGGCCAACAAGTGTTAAATAATGTGTGACCATATGCTTTTAAAGTGAAGAATATGATTTAAGTGACAATTATTCATCCAATGGCCACATGATCTATATGTTTCTGTGTGGGCCTTTATTAATACTATAGTACAACACAAAGCATGTATTTTTAGGTATTTAGTCACATACAATAAGCATAAGTGGCCAAAAGTGTTAATAATTGTGCAAAATAAACATAGTAATGTATAAAGTGAGAAATATGTATTTTGGTGTGACTAATGTTCATCCAATTAAGCCACATAAATTTTATGTTTGTGTGGCTTTTGTTGGAAAGTCTAAAGAATGCGATTGTAATCTCAGATTAGTTTAGAACTATAAACCGGAAAAAATAACATTGACCATGGAAAGAATTGCATAGCGGAAATAGCCACAATGAACAAAGTTATATTGCAAGGCTTTGTCATTCATATTATTCACTGATTTTGTCCCCAATTCTAGAATGAATACAATCTAAGAACAATTAACTCTAACTAGTAACATTATCAATGACACATTGATCTGTGAGGCTACAACCACACATTGTTAGGCTTTTACAATGACCCCACACGCATAAAACACACACACACACCCTTTTAACACACACATGTTTTTCTGGATGCTAAACTACACGACCTAATGTCTCTTTATATAGTAGAGATCATCTAGGTTTACAAAGGATAAGAACAAATATAATTAGGAAACAAATAATATCTTCCTAACTTTTATCTTTGTCTTCTATATATTTTATCTTCTTAAGGAGATCTTTTAGAATCTTTAAAATCTTCCATCTTTTGAAGAATTCCATCTTTGCATTTAAATCCTTCTTGTTTCATTCTTTTATTTATTTTGTCTCATTAAATCAATAATTCCCAACAATCTTCCCCTATTTGATGATGACTGATTCGCTAAAATCTATATATACGTAATAATAAAATATATAATATGATGGAAAATTACCAATTTACCCTTGAGGACAAAGGTAAAAAGGAAAATCTTCACAAATATATATAATACAATACGTATATAAATCGGGAAGTATGATTCCCGGGTCGTTATCCCCCAACGATTTGTGAAATTGAAACCACGTTAAACCATTCGATTTAGGGCATATCCCTTACCAACATACATTTGATTCTTAGAAAGAACAAACTTATCAGACTCAAAAACAAGACGAAAACCAAACTTGTTCAACAGCCAACCGGACACAAGATTCTTGCGAATCTCCGGTACATACAAGACATTAGTCAACTTGAGCTCTTTCTCGGAAGTCATTTTCAAAATAACATCTCATTCGCCCTTGATATCAGAAGTTGCAGAGTTGCCCATGTACAACTTCTCTTCATTGTCAACCGCTCTGAAAGAGTGAAACATACACTTATCAGCACATACACATGACGGGTTGTTAGAACCTACCAGATTAACTTCAGAGATCATGGCAATGACGTCAAACACCATAGCAATCATGTTCATATTATCATTCACCATATAAGCCTGACGTGGATTCACCCGCTTCGGCATCTTGTAATTAGCGGCACGGTGACCTGGCTGGTCACAGTTGTAACAAGTCCCCTGGAACTTCTATTTCACAATTCCGACTTTAGGCGCAAGGTACTCAGCCTTCCCTTTGCCCTTCTTGTCATTCTTCTTTTTGCCTTTTCCTTTAGCCTTAGAATCGAACTTTGAAGATGACCCAACATGCTCAACCATATTAGCCTTGGCAGAATCAGGTGTATAAGTGTTTTTCTGAGCCAGCTTTGTAGTCCTCTTCAATACAAAGACGAACAACCAAGTCTTCAACACTCATCTCCTTTCGCTTATGCTTCAAGTAGTTTTTAAATTCTACCCAGCTTGGAGATAACTTTCCAATAATAGCAGCAACTTAAAAAGTTTCACTTAAAGTTATTCCCTCAGCATACCAAACTGCCATATTGATTCTAAATATAAATGTGAAACTTTTTTTGAAGCTAAACTTACAAAAACATCCTTCAAATCGGTTAAGCAGAAAACCAAACCACTTGATATGATACACACTGACATATGTGATTTGAAATTATTACCCACGAAGGGTGGCGATAAGTACTTTATCACGTTTATTGATGATTGTATAAAGTATTGCTATGTTTACTTGTTGAAAAGTAAAGATGAAGCTATAGACAAGTTTGCTCTATACAAAACTAAAGTTGAGAATCAACTTGGTATGAAAATCAAGGTTGTACGAAGTAATAGAGGAGGTGAATACGTGGCTCCATTCGCCGAGCTTTGTGCGAAACATGGAATAAGACACGAGTTCACTGCTCCTTATTCACCTCAGAACCGTACTTTGAAGGAAATGGTTACTGCCATGTTGATTAGTTCTGGTATGAGCTAGGACATGTGGGGGGAAGCCATTGTGACAGCTACTTATCTTTTAAATAAGATACCTCGTAAAGAAAAGGAAGAGACTCCTTATGAATTATGAATGGGACGAAAACCATCATATCAGTACTTACGAGTATGGGGCTGTTTAGCCAAGGTAGTTGTGCCAACTCCCAAGGCCCAAAAGATTGGACCTAAATATGTTAATTGTATATTCATTGGATATGCTAAGAACATCAGTG
Organism: Tanacetum coccineum; assembly: GCA_026074375.1. Lineage (NCBI taxonomy): Eukaryota > Viridiplantae > Streptophyta > Magnoliopsida > Asterales > Asteraceae > Tanacetum > Tanacetum coccineum. The sequence goes on along the minus strand of BQNB010189750.1, from coordinate 4,683 downwards.
TTTATCGTTTCATTGCACATGAATCAAAAAATCCAGATATACAAAAGAATACAATAATGGAATCAAGGAATGCTTCTTTCTTTGAACACATATTTTCTTGTTTATCAAAAGAAATTGGAAGCTCAGCCAGATTAGATGATGAAGTTGTCCAAGATAAGAGACAACGAAATGATAATGATCTCCAAGATGAGAGATAAGTTCAAACCGAGGAAGAAGAAATTGAACCAAGAAGAAGCAAAAAGGCAAGAAACGAGAAATCGTTTGGACCCGATTCTGTTTCTTTTATGGTAGAAAATGAACCCACGTCTTACCGAGAAGCGGTATCTTCCTCAAAAGGGCAACAATGAAGAGAAGCCATCAAAAGTGAAATAGAGTCTATTTTACAAAACGATACGTGGGAGCTCGTTTATTTACCTCCTGGTTGTAAACCACTAGGCTATAAATGGATCTTCAATAAGAAGATGAAAGCTGATGGCACCATAGACAAATATAAAGCAAAGTTGGTAATCAAAGGATATAGACAACGTGAAGGTCTAGACTACTTTGATACTTATTTGCCCATTACGCGAATAACCTCGATTAGAATGATACTTGCTATTGCCGCATTACGAAATTTGGAAGTTCACCAAATGGATGTGAAAACGACATTTCTAAACGGAGATTTAGAAGAAGAAATCTATATGAACCAACCTAAGGGTTTCATAGCTCCTGGACAAGAGAGCAAAGTTTGTAGACTTGTTAAGTCATTATATGGCTTAAAGCAAGCTCCCAAACAGTGGCATCAAAATTTTTACCACACCATGTTAGAGAGTGGATTCAAAATTAATGAATGCGACAAGTGTGTTTATGTGAAGGACACAAGTAGTGGATATGTAATTTTGTGCTTGTATTTTGATGATATGCTTATCGTTGGCAACAACGACAAGATGATCAAATCTACTAAAGACATGTTAAAATCAAAATTTTACATGAAGGATATAGGTTTGGCTGATGTGATCCTTGGAATAAAGATCATACGAACTCAGAATGGACTTGTGTTAAATCAAGCACATTACGTGGACAATATTCTTAATACTCATAATGCGGGGGATTCCGGCTAAGCTAGAACTCCAATTGACACCAGTATGCATCTATCTAAAAATAAAGGCTTAGGTGTTGCCCAATTAGAGTATTCAAGGATTATTGGCATGTTAATGTACTTGATGACAGGTACCCGACCTGACTTAGCATATGCAGTTAGTAGGCTAAGTAGGTATACTAGTAATCCAAGTTATGCACATTGGAAAGCTATAACGAGGGTACTTCATTATTTGAGATACAGTCGCGATTATGGACTGCATTATGACAGACATCCTGCGGTTATCGAAGGATACAATGATGCAAATTGGATATCTAACATAAAGGATTCTAGATCGACTAGTGGATATGTGTTTACACTAGGAGGGGCCGCTATATCTTGGAAGTCTTCCAAGCAAACAGTTATAGCTAAATCCACGATGGAATCAGAATTTATCGCGCTAGATAAATGCGGAGAAGAGGCGGAATGGCTACGTCAATTCGTAGAGGACATACCAAGGTGGCCTAAACCGGTAACGGCCATTAGTATACTGGTATGTTTTTAATTACACACACCTTTTACCTTTAAAAACAAGTTAAAATAACCAAAAACGGACTTAAAATGGCAACAAATGCTTGTTTTGCTAATTGTGTTGTGCAGGAACGGATATCTAAGAAAAGGACGAAAAACAAAGGCAAAATCGCGTAATCGATTTACAAAAGGCTTAGCAGAGAGTTAGTTATAATCGTCCAAAGGATGGGACGTAAAGCCCTTGAAGGAATGGGTTTTTATAAAGGAAAACCTAAACCTAAGTTGACTGTGAGATCCCAAGATCTAGTTTAATAGGACAACCAAATCATAGAACTATGGGGGAAGTCACGTCAAATTGGGATTTACTTAACTTGTAACTTCCCTAGTCCAATCCTAACAATTATGACTTGTTGAAGTTTAAACATATGGGCTTAAATGATTCAGGTAGAAATCATAAAGCATACAGATTCAAGATGAAATCCGAAAGTATATGTATTTTATATGATTCAGAAGAAATCACCTATGGGAGAGAGAAGTGGGGACCGCTTCTAATGGATTGTGGGGGCGTAAATCTAAGAGCTCTTACAGAACCAGGCAAGTGTGCACATGACCATGACGGGCATGAATATGATGAGGACTCTGACAAGGTTCAGTGAGAGTCCTGTTTGAGTATGTAAAGTCGTCCCATACACGGGTGTTGAGTTCAAGGACATCGCGTCTACTTAGATCTAGGAGACTAAGTGCATCTCACAAGGGAAGGTTCAAATGGTCACACCTACCTATCCTATGCAGGGACATAACCATTTAGAAATTATTGGCCAAAATTTTTGGTGTTATCGACCGATCTCCATTCATTTGGGGGGGTTGTTGGAAAATGGATTAGGAAAATGGGTTTTTTGCTAACTTGGACTTCCTTTTAATATATGTATATGTTTATATACCTTATATATTCTTGGGGCTTTGCGTTCTCCTCGAAGAGAGCTTCACAACGATTATAGAAGTATTCAAGTGAAGTTAAAGATGAAGAGAGATATCGAGTCTCAAAGTGAGGCACGAGGAACACAAAATCTGGGAGCTAAAACTATCCCACCTCGCCAAAAAGGGAATGTATATGGTTTATAAGGACATCTTGGTATTGGCTACCAAATTCCTTTAGGTTGGTTATGCTCCCACACCTACGTGCGCGCGCAGGGGGGGGTGCAGAAAATGGGATTTCTGGGCCAAAATGGGTTCGAAGCTTCTGAACTCATGCGAGCCCGCCCGACCTGCGGACAAGAACGCCGGGGGGTGCAGCTTGGGGGGGGGGGGGTGCAGAAAATGGGATATCTGGGCCAAAATGGGTTCGAAGCTTTTGAACTCATGCGAGTCCGCCCGACCTGCGGACGCGAATGCAACTCCGAAAGCTCGCCTACACGTATATCTTTTTGCTGCTGATTTCGTTTTCAGTTAGCTTATCTGCTAACTTGGCTTGGTAACCAAGCTAGGTTTAGGCTACATAAGCAGCCTCTTCTCATTCAGTTACACAGAAAAACGAACTCCAATTAAACCATAACAGCAGCAGTTCCTTCGATCAGAAACACTCGTTCTTTTTCCGTAATCTTTCAGGCAAGTTGTCTAGTCCGGCTGTACAATAGCTTTGGACGTTGTACCCTGAGAAACAGACGGCGAATCTGTTTTAAGGGAATCGTGTTAAACACGAGCCTCGTTCTTCGTTTACTGTTTTAATTATTTTCTGTTAATTGCGTATTAGTGTTATTCGATTTACGTTAATAAAGTGTGCAGGTTTCCCAACATTCACATAGTAATAATCATTGTTTGCAAATAACTTTACGTCAAAAGAGGTATTGGGAAGCATGCGAAGTCGTTAGCAAAGTAGTGTCCGAATTGAGTTCGAAGAGGATGTCTTCAAACTGCTCGGAGAATCAATCATCATTGGTTAACTTTGGATTAATCATCTAATTTATGCAATGATAAAGAATTGTTGTTTTGTGGATCGAGTTGGTGTTTGCAAATCAATCTTGGATGCTTTTACATTCCTTTTCCGTATGAAAATATAGTACAATTTCGTGTTAAGACTTTATAATGAGTCACCTCGTAGAATTTTTTTTTTATATTTCTTTACTGTGGCTATTTAACTAGATCACCAACCGTTGACAAAATAGTCATACGCAAAGCCGTTTCATTGATTTAGATGGCTCGGTGCGAAACTACACTTAAATCATGAAATGCTCAAAATTGTATGAAAAATAATTTTTTTATTAATATTACGCAAATTGTTCCAAACAAGCAAAAGAACCCGCGCGTTGCGGCGGGGCTAATTTTTTCCCGAATAATTTTTTTTTACGTTTCGGGGGGTTTAAAGCGCATATACTAAATTGGAGGCCCCTCACAAATGTTGGCTTTGTGTAATTGCCTCAAGTAATCATCGCCACTGATAATACGTCACCATACTTTTGTCAATCCAAAAGAGATAAAGTTCATATAATTTAAAACACAGGGGTATATATAAACAGCTAGTTAATAATACTATCAATATTTGTTAAGTACAACACATGGTATATAGATCTTGAAATAACAGTAACACCACAATTATTGATACAACACAAAAGAAGATTACTAGTAGTACATAATGATCTAGTCAACTAGACCATATATAAGCTGGCTATGACCATAAAATAACATAGCAAAACACTTAAAACAACATAACATAACTTAACACATGGTGTACGTACGTTACTAGATCTTCGATATGATGATATGTTATTAGTGGTGCTTGTGTGTTGTTGGAGGGTGGTGGACAACGGGTGGTGGTGGAGTGTGGACCACTGGTGGTGTAGGGTGGTGCACGACGGGTGGTGGTGTATGGTGGGCTGTTGGTGGTGGTGTGTGGTGAGCTGATGGTGGTGTTGGTTTAGTCATTTTTTCTAGTATGTGTTTTTGTCTAAAGTCTTTGTGATTGGTACGTACTTATATAAGGGAAATGTGACGTTCATTAGTCAATAATTATTAAGTTAATTTTGATGCTATATCGTGGGTTAGGTGACATATATCAACCAATCACGAAACATCACAAAAATATATCGCGTGATATATAA
>BQNB010189749.1:0-11844 GCA_026074375.1 Tanacetum coccineum | reverse complement strand
TGTTGTTTGATAAGTTTATGTTTTGTTATCGACAAAACAAAGTGAGATCGTAAAATATAAAGATAAACGTTTTTACAGTTGACTTTGTATTAACACATACCTTATGTGATTTACGTCGGGTGCAAACAAATGTCAGTGTTGATGTAGACTTGAGACGTCGAGAGATGTGGATGCGAGTATGCATTGATAATTTGTGATTACGAGTAACTTGCGCACTTTACGTTACGTATTACAAGTTACATGTTTGTCATCATCAAAACATAAAGAGATCGTATAGATTAAATATCGTAATATTTGCACTAACAAGAGAATCAGACATACCATTCAATATGTGTCCCCTGCATATGTAGTCATCATTCTCACATTTTGCCCCTTATTCGTATCGCTTCCACTGTTGCATCTTCCACCAATTCCGGCATCGGTGTAGTCAACACATAAACCACCTTCAACGTCATCAACAAGAAATGCATCTTTTTCTGCCATCGCCTAAAGTCATGCCCCTCAAACTTGTCCAATTTCCCAAAGTTCGTTGTCATATCCTTCACCGTATTTCCAGCCATGATCACAACAAATACTTTATACGTTTGTTAGAAATTGGTAGGGTTTGTGTGATGATCTTGGATATCTCTAGTGTATCGTGTTGAGTTCACTTTCCGTATAAAGTATTTCGACCCTATCAAATGCCTGGGTTGCACGAAATCTCTATCGATATAATACACAGAGAATGACAATTTGTGTTCTAGGCACAAGAAGCACAAATCAAGAACAATGAAGGAATTGTATGGTGTTTTTCGTTCTGTTTTTTTTCATGACCAAGTGTATTCCTGAGAATGTATATCAGAAAAGTAAGACGGTTACGGGCAGTTAATGTTGGTTAAAACCGAATTTAACCAACTTCAAGTCATAGACTTTACGGCGTAACTAAAACTGTTACGGCGTAACGTCAATACACTTTACACTAGTTACGCCGTAACAACATATGGTTACGGCGTAAACTTCTAAACCTTGGTTTCTAACCAAAGGTTACAGCGTAACCTAGTCCTTAGTTACGGCGTAACCAAGTTTTGCCCGTTTCACCACAAGACTTCACGGCGTAAACAAAACATAGTTTACGGCTTAAACCCTGTAATTCCAGTCTTGATAGATTACATGTTAGCTCAACAAGCGTGCACTCCACACTTTCCTAACTTGTTACCAAGCCGAACATGAAACCTCCTTGGTCTTCAGTAAATCACCATTACCTAAATGGCCTGATGACACTAAAATCACCAACAATACGGTGTGACTCCGCAGAAACGTTGACATGTGTCGAAAGGTTGATGATGTTTTTTGCTAGACTGATATGATGTTTTGCTAGACCAGTTTTGTCTTATTTAAAAAAAATCAACGGCGTGTCCCACCTTTATTCATTTATATATTTTTCAAGTAGCACAAAACTGATGTAGCCGAACATCACATCGGTTTAGCAAAATGTGAATTTGGTCTAGCGAAAAACACCACTAACCTTTTGAACACGTATCATGACCATTTCAAAAATGAGTTATTTTGAACTAAAATGTGAATCCACTTTTTAGAAAAGTGACTAATTTTGATATTTGCTCTATATGGGTGTATATTTCTATGATCGTAAAAGAGATTTAGCATCAAAGTAAGTGTAGTGAAAATGAAAGATAGACGGCTCTCTTACTTGGAAAGCAGCTTTAGCTTTTGACATGTCCTTGTTTCCTCTTTCCTCACACATAAAAAACTAGAGCAAGTTTCACTCAAATTCCTGTGAATCACGTTCTTCCACATGTAAATGCACTCATCAATCATATGATATGTCGTTCGTTATTAAACCTGACAAAAAGTATCCGTTACTTATTGATGTATATGATTTATGAAAAAGTTACAAATACAGGATGTAATTTTTAGAGAATCTAATAAGGATATGTTTATACATGTATCCGGTATCCAAAACATTAATGCTACAAAAAACATATTTTACTGAGGTACTCAAAAATTCACTTTTATCAAGCTTCTTATTTCGCTCACTTGAATATGAACCAAGGATAAATAAAACAAAAACAAAAAAAAACTATAAAAATTGAAAGTCTTTGTTCCTAAACGTTTTGTTATATAATTATTCTCGTTTAAAAAAATGATTAAATGGTAGTAAACTCTAATAAAATTCATATATACATGCATGCATATTTAAATATTTATCATATCATAGAACAACTAAGAATGGATATCACATGCATTTATCCATGTTACATACTATAACTAATCCAAAATACGTAAGAGATCTCTCATTTTATTAACCTTCATGGCGTGTGGACTATCTCAGCTTATTTTGTGATAAATCGTTATCTCATTAACTCCAATTAGTGATTGACCACTAAACATTCCTTCCAGTGTATCTATAAGCTCACATGTACATATTTTAGTCTTTAAGAACAATTTTGGCACTAATTAGCACGTTTTCCTTGTGTTTATGAGCTCGTGTCATGATGTCGCCTTATAGACTATGATAACACACATCTCATGCAACCTTATTTTCATGATTTTATTATTATTATTATTTTATTTATTTATTATTATTTTATTTCTTTTTATTTTTTTTGCATATGTATGTACCGTAGCAAAGAATCAACAAATTTATTTATGTTTGCTACCGTACAGAAAAATGAGGAGAAAGACCCGATGTACACATGTAATCCTTATTTTGTAATGAGTTCGTGTCCTGATTTGATTTATAAGCTCCTAGCCCATAATATCACAATGTCGCACACATACGATGTAGTTGTTACAAAAGTAGTGGTCAAATTTAAAACTTCAAAACTCTTGGTTTCATATTACAACAAACTGTAGTGATGCTGCATGAGAGTACTACTGATTAGTGGTAAAAACAGGTTTGGATTTCTTATGGCGTAATTATGAGGCAGGAACAGTGATACTTCAGGTAGGAAAGTGTAGTTCTTTCAACTTAGGTTTTACTCGATATTGACATTTTACAACAATTGAAATGGAAACTAGCTAGCTCATAGATTTTATACCGGTCACTATGTCCAAGAGACCTGTATTTCAGATTGCTAGTTTGTGTGACGATATTATTGATCGTATCCCTTACTTTGTCTCAAGTGGACATTTGTTAAATGAAGAGAAAATGTGTAATATAGCCAACTGGTATTATCTACGCATATACACCTTCTATTGTAAAAGAACTTGATGATGCCCTCCAAACTTCCCAACACCTATATGTCGAGTAGTGTGTAGTGGTTGGATTGTGCAATATGGTCAAGACGTGGCATGGGGCTACGCGGATTACCCCAAAAATCTACATAGTCTTCTTGTGTGGGGAGATTCTGCGAACATAAACAAACCAGCTAAGCCTTGTTTGGGCATTGTTGTTCATACAACTTTGTGGGTGATTTGGAGGTATCGAAACCGTGTTTGGTTTGATCTTAAACCTCCGCAGAAAGATACTCTAGTTGATGACATAAAAGTTTACTCACATGCTTGGATTAATCATAGGAATAGGAAAATAAAACCGTTGTGGTATGATTGAACATTTGATCCGATTAAGGCTTGTACAAATATGAAGTAATTGTTTTTCTAGCTCATTGCTAGCTTTTTAATAAATTTCTATCGTTCAGAAAATTTTTTTGTAAAAGAACTTGGTTTTGAGTGATTCAGTGTTTAAGTTTGTGAATATTCAGGTTAATCAGTCATAATTCTTATCTTTCAATAAAAAGAAAAGAGTTAAGCACATAAATCGTCCTTGTGGTTGTCCCAAAATTGCAACTTTCGTCCTAAAAGTCCCGAAATTACACCATCGTCCCTGTAGTTGTCCATTTTGAGTTGACCGGCCCTTTGACCATAACTCCATCCGTTTTTTCGTTATCTTTTTCTCTCGTCAAGGGTATTTTCGGCAGATCACACGCTTCTCCATTAAATATCCACCTAACTTATATTTAACTCGACTCTTTCACTTTTTTGTTTCATTCTTCGTTCCTCCATCTTCTCTCACACATGCAATCCCTGAGGTTGTTCTTGATTGTCTGATCATGGCGAAGTTAAGTGTTGATTTGAATGAGCCTAAAGATAGCTCAAAGACTGATAAAGCTGCACAAAAAAGGTAAGAACATTGTAATTCCGGCGTTGTGTTACTTATAATTGTAATTATGGTACAATTGTTGTTAATATTAAGTTGTTATATATGCAGGTCGTACCCCTAAGTCGCTGACATTGGAAATCCACCATGGCGGGTGGTTTACACCAACACCTAGTAGGTCTTACATTGGTGGACAGGTATCATCAGTTAATGTTATCGACATTGATGAGTTTTGTTTACATGACCTTAAAGATATGATAGTTAAACTTGGTTATGGTGTAGAAGACTTAATGTACTGCCATTTTTTGATACCAAGTTTAGGCTTAGATTATGGTCTACACAGTTTGAATGTTGATGCTGATGTGTTAGAGATGTCAAAGTATGTTAAGGACTATAAGATCATTTTGGTGTATGTTGAACATGGAAGTAGTATCTTTGTTACACCTAAGAAGGGAGTTTCAATAGAAGTTAATAATCACTTAAGAAAAGGTCCTATAGAAATTGATAGCAGTCCTAATGTGAATAAGACTTTAACACCTATGTGTCATAGGAATTTGACAAAAGAGTGGGAACAAGTTAGCTTTAAGTCATTAAGCATTGGTAAAGTAATGAAAAATTTGTCAAAAAAATAGCCTTCTAGTTCTGTGGAAGCACCAATTGTAGTAGAGTATGCTGAAGATCCTTTTGAAGAACTTGATGACCTACTAGGTGAGTATGCACACATTGGGAAGCAGATAACTGGGAATGAGATCACTAGGAATGAGATCACTAGGAATGAGATCACTGGGAAGCAGATGGTAGTTCATGTAGATAACAGTTCTACAGTCGATGATGTGCTTGAATTGGGGATGCTATTTGAGACAGAAGGGGTTAGTCTTGTTGGAAAGTTCAAAGAAGACGAGGTTGATGCAGATAATGAATCGGAAGAAGAGAGTGACACGGAAGGAGATTATAAAATAGATAGTGATTCAGAGGATTTGGATTATGATCCAAAGCATGATGATGTGTTTGATGATGATGAGCATATAGTTGAAGAAGTTCATGCGAATATGAATAATTTCATATTCACTGCAGACCCTAAACATGATACAAGTATAGGTGGTGTTGATGTTCAAGATGATGATCTAGATGTCATTGATTATGACGCATTTGGCAGTGACTTAGATGATGGAATTGATTCTGAAAGGAGAATGCAACTTAGGGAATTAAGAAGAATAGGCAAGCAAAAAAACAAGGGTCCCAATAAGTATTACTTATACTTAGGGCAGCAATTTGCTAGTAAGGAAATTGTGAAAGGAAGAGTTAAGAAACATTCAGTTGAGACTAGAAGACAGCTAATACTAGTAAAAAATGATAATGAAAGGGTGAGAGTTAGATGTCAAGGCACAATTCCAGCATTAGTCCCTTATGTTGCGATTGATAATAATATGGACAAAAATGTATTTTCAGTATGTTGTTAAGACTGTTGGACCACTTACTCCTTTTGTGACAAAAATGTTTGATGCTATCAAAAAAAGGCTACTGAGTACAATGTTCAATGGAATGGAGGTTTTTTATATCAAGTAACTGGGCCTTACAAGGATCAGTATGTTGTTAACATGGATAGAAGGGTGTGTTCTTGTAGGAAGTGGGAGCTGACTGGAATACCATGTAAACATGTTGTGGCTGCAATATACAACATGTCTGAGAATTCAGTGGGAGTTGGTATACCTGAACAATGGGTTCATGCTGCTTACAGACTTGAAACATGGGCACATGTATACTCATTCAAGGTCAACCCATGTAATGGAAGGGATATGTGGCCAGTAGTTGAGTCTAGAACAGTCATAATACCACCTTTGTACAAACCCCCAATTGGCAGGCCACCAAAGAAGAGGAAGAAGTCAAATGATGAGATTGCAAGTCAAAGTGCTTCATCAGGCAAGCTTTCTAGGAAGGGCAAGTCAGTCAGTTGTGGTAAATGTGGCAATGTGGGTCATAACAGGAAAGGCTGCAGGGGTCAAGGTGGTGGTTCTAGTCAAGCTGGTGCAAGGAAGGTCTCTGGTCAAGCTGCTGGTGCAACAAATGTATCTGGTCAAGCCTTTATTGAATCTTATCTCATCCACTTGAATTAAAGCTAACATGATGGTGGCTTGTGCAAGCCAATCAGGAAACTTAAAGAAGTATTGATTTATTTTTTTCGGAGTTGGGTCGGCACTTTGCCTGTTCCTACTTTTGTCTTAGGTTTAGTGGTTGTTTAGTGGTTCTATGTTGGTGTACTTTGATAGAAGTTATAGTATGATGATGTAGGTTTATGTCCATGATCTTGTTTGTTGTTGTCTGATGTTGTTTATGTAAGAACCAATGGTTTTGGCTAAATCAGCGAATGGAAATTGGTCTCTTTATTATATTCATTGTATTGTTTAGATTGGTTTTGTCAATGGTTTTGTAAGAAATCTGTTTGACTTTAAAAAGTCAAACTCAGTAACAATATGCACCTAAATGTTACAACTTCTTAACACACAGTTGACTTTTGAAGGTCTAACATAAAGTGTAATACTTGTAACACCAACATAGAGTCAAACAAACATATACTTCTAACCAAACACAAACCAACCACAGAGTCAGTCTCCCACTTATAAAATTAACCAAACCACTATAACACATACCAACGACCCTACACAACAAATACCTATTTGTACAAAGGCTCCACAACGTTCTTGATCTTTTCTAATGATTACGAAGTGGACCTGCTGATTGGTACTGAAAACATTGCTTGTGTCCTTGTTTTGCTTGTGCTTTGTGCTGCACATGGGTTGACTTGGGCGTCTTACCTTGCTATTAAAGCTTACCCAGAGACCTCTCCTTGCACAGCAGGCTTGACAGATTACATTTGTTCACAGCAATCTTGACCAGAGACTATTCCTTGCCACCAACAGCTTGGTCCAGTACTACATTTGTTGCACAGCAGCTGACCAGAGCCTTCTTGCAATCGTTTGTCTTGAACCACCACCTCTGACCCCTACAACCTTCCTGTTATGAGCCACATCTGCCACATTTCTACACAACTGACTAATTTCCATGCTAGAAAGCTTAGCCTGATGAAGCACTTTGACTTGCAATCTCACCATTTGACTTCTTCCTCTTCTTTGGTGGCCTGCCAACTGGGGGTTTCTACAAAGGTGGTATTATGACTGTTCTAGACTAAACTACTGGCCACATATCCCTTCCATTACATGAGTTGACCTTGAATGAGTATACATGTGCCTATGTTTCAAGTTTGTAAGCAACATGAACCCATATTGTATTATAAAATAAAATTCCCTCAGACATGTTGTCATATTGCAGCCACAAACATGTTCTACATGGTATCCAGTCAAGCTCTTCATTCTACAAGACCCACCTTATATCCATTGTTTTAACACATACTGATCCTTGTAAGGCCCAGTTACTTGATATAAAAAACCTCCATTCCATTAAACATTGTACTCAGTAGCCTTTTTTTTGATAGCATCAAACATTTTTGTCACAGAAGGAGTAAGTGGTCCAACAGTCTTAACAACATATGAAAATACATTTTTTAGTCCATATTTGATCAATCGCACTATAGGGACTAATGCTGGAATTGTGACTTGACATCTAATCTTCACACTTTCATTAATATTTTTTTATAGATTAGTGTCTTCTTAGTCTCAATGAATTTTCTAAACTCAACCATACCAAAAACCAACATCCCCCCAAAATTCATCCACCTAAACCTACACCCACCAAAACACACCACCCAAACACCCCCCCACCCCCCCCACCACCCCCTCCCCCCCCCCCACCCACCCCCCCCCCCCCCCCCCCCCCCCCCCCCCCCACCCAACAATAACTTCCAACATACCACCATCATTACTTGTTTGGAATATATCAGAGAGTACTTGATGAAGAGGATTGTGGTAGTTCAGAAAGTGATAGCTAAGACTGTTGGACCACTTACTCCTTCTGTGACAAAAATGTTTGATGCTATCAAAAAAAAGGCTACTGAGTACAATGTTCAATGGAATGGAGGTTTTTTATATCAAGTAACTGGGCCTTACAAGGATCAGTATGTTGTTAACATGGATAGAAGGGTGTGTTCTTGTAGGAAGTGGGAGCTGACTGGAATACCATGTAAACATGTTGTGGCTGCAATATACAACATGTCTGAGAATTCAATGGGAGTTGGTATACCTGAACAATGGGTTCATGCTGCTTACAGACTTGAAACATGGGCACATGTATACTCATTCAAGGTCAACCCATGTAATGGAAGGGATATGTGGCCAGTAGTTGAGTCTAGAACAGTCATAATACCACCTTTGTACAAACCCCCAATTGGCAGGCCACCAAAGAAGAGGAAGAAGTCAAATGATGAGATTTCAAGTCAAAGTGCTTCATCATGCAAGCTTTCTAGGAAGGGAAAGTTAGTCAGTTGTGGTAAATGTGGCAATGTGGGTCATAACAGGAAAGGCTGCAGGGGTCAAGGTGGTGGTTCTAGTCAAGCTGGTGCAAGGAAGGTCTCTGGTCAAGCTGCTGGTGCAACAAATGTATCTGGTCAAGCTGTTGGTGCAAGGAAGGTCTCTGGTCAAGCTGCTGGTGCAACAAATGTATCTGGTCAAGTTGCTGATGCAAGGAAGGTCTCTGGTTAAGCTGCTGATGCAAGGAAGGCCTCAAGTCAACCCAGTGCAGCACAAAGCACAGCAAAACAAGGACCAAGGCAAGGTTTTCAGGGACCAATAGCAGGTCCAGCTTCTAGATCATAAAGAAAGACCAAGAAACTTGTGGATCTTTGAACAATATGAATTTTGTTTACTTTCATATAATTAGGATTATAACTCTAGTTGTTATGCAATAACTCTATGTTTGGCTGACTCTGTGTTTGGTTTGTGTTTGGTTAGAAGTATTATGTTTGTTTGACTCTATGTTTGGTTACAAGTATTAAATTTATGTTTAGACCTTCTAAAGTCAACTGTTGTTAAGAGTGTACATTGTGTTGCTATTGTTACTGAGTTTGACTTTTAAAGTCAAACAGATTTCTTACAAAACCATTGACAAAACCAAATGCTAAACAATACAATGTATATAATAGAGACCAATTTCCATTACTGATATACCAAAACCATTGGTTCTTACATAAACAACATCAGACAACAACAAACAAGATCATGGACATAAACCTACATCATCATACTATAACTTCTATCAAAGTACACCAACATAGAACCACTAAACAACCACTAAACCTAAGACAAAAGTAGGAACAGGGCAAATGCCACCCAACTCAAAATCAAATACTTCTTTAAGTTCCTGTTTGCTTGCACAAGCACCATCATGTTAGCTTTCATCCTATTCTTCGCCCTCAACAAACCCGGTATTATCAACATAGCTCTTTGACACATAGGAGGATCCAACCATTGAAATTAAATACAACATTGGCCTTCACTCTTTGGGCAGCCAAGAAACCTATGACCTGGATTAGTATCAGTCCAGGATGTTTGGGTGAATGTCGGAAGCCCACAAAAACATAAGGCCATTGATTTTAGAGGTTAGGGTTCTTGGTAGTAGTTTTGGATTGGGTGAAGTAGGAATTGGGCGATGTATCGAGGAAGTTATAAGGAGTGGGATTTGGCGGGATATCTTTTGTGGGAGTCATATGGTAACACTGTTAGTCCTTGAGGTGGCAATTATTATGATCTGCCGAAAATACCCCTGACGAGAGAAAAAGATAACGAAAAAACAGATGGAATTATGGTCAAAGGACCGATCAACTCAAAATGGACAACTACAGGCACGACTGGTGTAATTTCGGGACTTTTAGGATGAAAGTTGCAATTTTTGGACAACCACAAGGACGATTTATGTACTTAACTCAAAAGAAAAAGGACGTGGTTCATAGTAGGATCCGAGTAAAAACCCTGATTGGTTCATTGTTCAGTCTACTACTTATAAGCACAGTCCAAGCCTACATAAAAAGTTAAAAACCCAATATCCTTTGGTTTCACATTAAAAGAGTAGAAACACTGCAAAAGAAAATAGTCTATTAGTGACGGGGTTTTAATGACATAAAAAGTGTCGCTAAATCTAACATTTTAGTGACACTTCTAAAAACTTGAGGGAAAGTCTACAGTTTTGAGATTTAATGATGCTTTTAGATAACAAAAGAGTAAATTGCATAAATCGTCACTAAAGTTTGACCAAATTGCATGTTTCGTCTCATTTAATAGTTTGAAAGTGCAGATATCGTCCATGTGAGAAAACCTTTGGTGCAAATATCGTTCATGTGGGGAAACCTTTGATGCAAGTATCGTCCCCGCATGGACGATACTTGCACCGAAGGTTTCCCCACAGGGACGATCCTTGCACTTTCGTAAAGTTTGGACCGAACATGCAATTTGACCTAACGTTGACGATTTATGCAATTTACTCATAACAAAATGTGTTATTAAAGGCAAAAAAATGTACTCACACTTTTTTGTGTTACTAGATTTTTACCTACTAAACTTGCACCTATACTTTTTTAAGTGTGGAGAAGCAAAAAAAAATTTAATGACACCTCTTTTATACTGTCGTGACACTTATATACGTTTAATGACACTTTTTTGACTTTTGGTGAAACATTTTTTATGCGTCACTAGATGACTTTTATTTGTAGTAAAAGTTCTTTTGTGGTGAAACATCGGATAATAGTAAAATCTCTTGGATATCATGGAAGTAAGTTCTTTCCCCTCATAATCAGTCTACGTTGGCTAAATGGTGGTGATGATTCCGAACCGAAGAAGTTGCTCTTTGGTGTAAATTGATTTGTTCCATTCATGGGATAACTGGAGGTATTCTAGATGACTCTATCACTAGTGTTTCATTGGGACCTTGGTTTAGAATTAGAAAGCTTATATTTGATCTTAGCTCAATTGGAACTGATTTGCCAATGCTCTTTAAGAAAATAGCTAGGAAATGGCAAAAATACGTGCTTTTGGCAAAATTATTAGTTAGGTTGTTCGCCTCTTGGAGCTTCCTTCTCACGATTATATCGTCAAGAATCAAATCCGAATTGCAGTATATAAAAGAAGCACCATTGTTTTAGTGAACACCTCCCAGGCAGATTCTATAGCTCATTATTCGTTATTGCCTAACATCTTAGGCCCACCACCACTCCCCCTATTGGGCCTTTGTTTGTTGAGTTGTCCTACCACGGCTTCAGGTAGAATATGATATGCTTAATAATTTGAACAACCTAAATAACTAATCTTCACCTGTCTATATAGACACATGGGAATTCAAACCTTGAGCATTGAGATTGTTCACAGTCAAGTGTATGTGAAACATCATCACACTTCATGCATACCCTACAGCCTCGCAACCCATTAGATGGAACAAGATCTTTCCATCAAAGTTTAACATCCTTACGTGGCAATGTGGCATATCTCGAATAGGAAAATTCCTACAAGAGTGAACCTTGACAGAGGTGGAATTGATCTTGATTTGGTTCGTAGTCCTTTATGTGACGGTGATTTAGAGTCGGAAGAATGTGTTCTATTTTTGTTGGAATATGGTAGTTGGTTCCGCGTTATACGTTATAAATACGTGAGCCTATTGGGGGCACACACGTTAGAATACGAAGAGTATGTTTTACTTCACGATAAATATTTAAATAGTCGTTATTTTACGTTACTTGTATAACTAACTTAACGAGTACTTTAGATAATAAACCGAGGGACCAAATTGAACAAAACCTAAACCTTAGGGGT
>BQNB010189747.1:0-11844 GCA_026074375.1 Tanacetum coccineum | reverse complement strand
CACAAGGACGAAATTTGCAAAGAGTTATATAACTCTTGGGGACTTGTTTTGCCAAGTCCCCAAAAGTTATTTAACCACAAGGACCAATTGTGCAATGAAACAATAAACTTAGAGGGACCATTTTTGCCAAATGGTAAAACTCACACTCTGTTATATACACTCCAACTCCTTTTCCCGCCTCTTTTTCCCTCTCAAACACACTCACGGGTGTTTGCACCCGTTTTTACCCCATGAATCTTCATCCCCTCCATGGATAAACATCTCCCCCCTCCTCCACTACCTTTCCCAGCAACATATGTGCCAACTTGGCAATCCCACACCCCCCAAGACCAAAGTCGACGGCTCTTAGATTGATTTTGCAAGATTGTAAGGGCCGAAGATTAAAGCTTTTAAACCTCTCACAAAACAAACACACCTGTGTTGTGTGTCTACAAACCAAGCACAACAAAGAGAACAAGAAAGAAGGACCTAGTGTTAGATTTTCGGCTTATAATAAAGCCTTTAAGCCATTGTGGCAAATATTCCAGTTTTCATCCCAAGTTTGTATTCAAGTTTATAAGTTTTATTGTAGTTTTAGTGTTTTTATGTAATGTCTTTTTATGCAATTGAAATTTCATTTTAATAAAAATTTAAGTTGTTTTTTACTCAATAAGCTCTCAATAAGCCATTAGAGCTATTCTTTCAAATAAGCTCTTATTCAGCTAAAATTTGTTATAAGCTCTTTTATATTGTTTTAGATTTGAGTTCAAATCATAAATGTTTCCTTTAAGTGTGATTTGGAAGCTTTGGAGAAACAAGCCTCATATAAGCATATTGAGCTTATGCTCATGGGATAGAGCAATGGGCCATTAGGAGACAGTGTTTTTAGCCACCACTCAGAAAGAAGTGGCCTTGTTCTGAGACAACAAAAATTCCAAGGTCTCATTTTCTAAATTCATTATAGGCTTAATTTTCTAGCTTAGTCACTAGCTTATTTGCTTTCATCACATTTGTTAACCTAATTAGTTTAGGCCCATGTAGTTTAGCTTATTTATAAGTCTTAGTGCATGAACTTTATTGTTTATACAAGCCTATCTCTCACTTCTGTCAAAATAGGGTAATAAGCTAGCTGAGTAAACTACTATTTTCCTTAAATAAGCTAGTATTTTTAGTTTAAAATAGCTTAAAAAGTTAAAGACAATCAGAAGTAGATAAAAGGTTTTTAAGTTTTAGTCATAAAAATGGATTTTAACACACTCTTTGTTTTTGGACAAGTATCTTTAGATAAAAGGGTGTTTTATGTCACAATACCAAAAACATGTCAGAAAAAGGGTTTTTGCATGGGTTATGGTTACTTTTCAATTTAAGCACAAGTTTTAAAGTCACTCTTAAGACTGTTTTTTAAAAACATTTTTAGTTTGAAAATTGTTTTCCAAGGTTTTTCTAAAACCCTCTTTTGAAACTGTTTAAGGTTTTAAAAGAATCCCACAAGTGCTTATTTGGTTATTAAGCACTTGTGGTTTGAGTTTACAGCATCAAAAAGTGTGTGATATGTTGGTTAAAAAAGGTCTGTCAACAAGCCCTTAGTCTTTTGACTTTGTGGGTCAAATTCAACTTAAACATATCTGTCACAGTTTTCTCAAAACCAAGGACCCTTTTCCATTCACAAAAATAAGCAAAGTAAAATCACTTTTCAAAAGCTCAAAATTGGTT
The DNA here is from genome assembly GCA_026074375.1 of Tanacetum coccineum. Taxonomy (NCBI): domain Eukaryota; kingdom Viridiplantae; phylum Streptophyta; class Magnoliopsida; order Asterales; family Asteraceae; genus Tanacetum; species Tanacetum coccineum. The sequence continues at coordinate 10,152 of BQNB010189747.1, read as the reverse complement.
GCACAACCTTTGGCTATAGCACACAATGCTGTTGAGCTTATTTGTGATTTTAGAGCATATTTTGACAGCTTAAAATAAATTGTCAAATAAGCCCTTGAGCTTTGCCTATAAAGTTCCCCTGGTGCAAAAGGGGAACTTTAGGCTCAATTGTTCTCAGCCTTTAAGCCATTAAGCCCATGAAGTATTTGGCTTATTTCTAGAGCATATAAGCTCTAGTATAAGCCCTCAAAGTCTCAGCCCTTGATAAGCTTATTTGTGTGCTTATTTCTAAGCCCAAACATGCCTCTTGGCTGTTTTTGAATCCCTTAGGCTGAGGAATTGCTTAAGTTTTGATTTTCTTATTCCAGACTTATTCATAAGCTCAAACGTTTCCCAAGAGCTTTTAGTTTAAGCTAGATAATAGTTTAACTTATTTCCTTTTTAGGTTGCTTATTTTTCCTTTTCTTAGCTTATTTGCTCAAGTAACTTAGTAAAATTTAGCTTATAGGCTTATTTCATGTTTCTGTCACTTAAGCCCTTTTCCATAGCTTATTAGTTTAGCTTTTTCTTACCTTTTAGCTTATTTAAGTTAGTTTAAGCCTTTTTGCTTATTTTAGTCCTTGGCTAAGCTTATTCTACCAATAAGACTTAGAAAATTGGCTTTTAAGCCAATTTGGCTTGCTGTCAACTTTAGGCTTATTTTATAGCTTATTCTTTTGACCAAAGTCAAAAGTGTCTTTGTTAAAGTTGTTAACTTTAAGCTGTTCTTTAACTTTTATGTTTTGAGTTTTTGCTAAAAATCAATTTTTAATAAGCAAAAAAATAAGCCTTAAGCGTAGGGTCTCTTTTGTTACATTCTCATAGTATAGGGTCACCCATTTTCACCATAGTGTAAATTTAATAAACTTCGCCCGCCTACCCTTTAGTTTCAATTTGTACACTTTCTACCCTAGAGTTTTTAAAAAAAAAACAAAAGGGGAAGATACTTGGTCCGGGTGAGCAAGACTCGAACCCGTGACCAAGCAGTACATCCCCTTTAACTCCCACACACACTACCACTGCGCCCTTGGGTCTTTTTCGTTATAGACCCAAGGTGCATGGTATTTATGTGCATTTTGCCCAAATAAGCTTATAAGCTGTGTGGCTTATTTTCGGGGCTTATTTGTTAAGCTGTGGGGTGTTTATTATTTTTCGTAGGACCTTGATCATGTAAAGTATTTTGTGTAAATTTTTCAGAATTTTTTGTAAACGTTTAATATTTTTTATAATTTAATTTAGTTAAAGGTTTATTTAATTCATAATAAATACAAAAATTATCAAAAAAATATTTTGCTTTTTTAGAAAATTTTCTTTTGTCATCTAGTTTGTAGGAAAAATATAAAAGTTTTCGTAGGGTCATTTTTAAAATTTTTATCTTTTTAAAGCATGGCCAGGGTACAGGGATTTTGTTTTGACTCGTCTTTTGGGTCAAACGAACTCCGTTCTTTGTCTCGTCTTTTTCATTTTTCGTTTTAGGTCCATAGTGTCAGTTTAGAAGCGAAAATTATATTCGTATGGCTAATTTTTAAGATTTGTAGGTTTTCCCCCTTTTGTTGGGATTCGAGGCCTTTGATTTTTAGTATGGATGTCATAATTTGTAGGTTTTTCTTAAACGTTTTAGTCCGTTATTGTTTATTGACTTTTTCATTCCACCAACCAATTCATCCCTTCAAACTCAAATCTTCGATCCGATCGACTTTACAATTCCAGCCCTCGTTGAGGGATGTACGACCGGGAAAGCTCTATTACTTACTTCTCTGGTTTCATTGATTCTGCTTTTGACCTATTCTTACTATATATTGTTATTTTATGATATTATTTAATTTTAAGGTGTATTTGTGGTCAGAGCGATCCTACGCCCGGTGATCGTTAAAAGAGCTTATGCGATGTAAGACGAAAACCTCTTGAGTTTCAAGTAGGAAGATAGGTCATGTTGAAGTGTCTCTTGCAAAGGAGTTGATAGTGGATTGCGTTTTGGAAAACGCGGGAAAGCTGACCCTCAGTTACACTTGAGACCTTTTAAGATCATTGCAAAGTAGGAAACCGTTGCCTATCGTCTAGAACTCTCCAGTTTTTCCATACTGGAAGGGAAGTTGAGGCATGAGGTGAAGTTGAAGATGGATGTGAGTAGGAAGTTTCATAGTACGTTTCACGTCTCGAAATTGAAGAAATGCATGGCTGATGAACCGCTTGCTATACCGTTGGATGAAATCCAAGTGGACGACAAACTGAACTTCATCGAAGAACCTGTCGAGATTATGGACCGTGAGGTCAAGCGTCTGAAGCAGAGTCGTATTCCGATTGTCAAAGTGCACTGGAACTCTAAGAGAGGTCTTGAGTTCACCTGGGAGCATGAAGACAAAATGCAAAGGAAATACCCGTACCTTTTCACCAACTCTGCGCCCGCCGCGGAGGTTGCGTCCTAAGCCTTGAGGACAAGGCTCTTTTAACGGGGAAAGAATGTGACAACCTGAGAATTTCTGTTCAGTAGATTAGCCGTTTCCGTGTAGAAATTTGAATTTTTAAATGTTTCGTTTAGCTTTACCATTTAACCGGGAAGTTATTTCGTTATAATCTAAGAATCGTCATCGGGAGCGAACCGGGACACCAAACGTTGTAGTATTTTGGCAATAGCCATGTTTTTATGTTTTAAGGCAATGTTTAAAATTTCATAATTTTTCGTGATGCCGTTACTCGTTTTGTTATTTGCGTGATACGCGTTTAAACCTATACTTAGTTATGCAAGCAAAAGGCCTTGGAAATTAATTTATTTTGTGCACTAGTGATCCTATAAAGTTGGAAACCAATTGCCCCCCCCCCCCATGGTCATGCATAACCGACTATGTATGCATGTATACATAGGATCCATATTTTGAAAATTCAAATTGCCTAGACAAGCTTGCATGGAATGGGGAAAGGGACTTGTTTAGTGATGCTTTTTTGATTATTATTTTTCTTTGCTTTGATAGGAGGATCATTTTGGTCCCCTATCTCTTGTCCCCTAACCATTTCGGCACACACTAGGTGTGTGTGTGTGACTTTTGTTGTATATATATACTCTTAACCTCATATCATTTCATTCATTCATCTTGTGCTCTCTCACTAAAAACATACTATATTCACTCTTTTTCTTTCTTCTTGGCCAACGCCTACCAACACACACCCAACTCCATTCATTTTAAATCTTTGATCAACCATTTGAAGATATATTGTTCGATTTGATTGTTATTTCATCGGTATTTTTAATTAAAAACATACGTTTCGAGGTTGTTTTTGATTTCTATCATCTTTCGTCGTGTTTTTTGTAAGTCATCTCTACTTTTCATAAATAAGTTTTTTTGTACTTTTGCATTAGTATGATCATTCCGTACCAAGGGCTGTACAAGCGTGTTCGTAGTGAAAATCATTATCTATTTTTCTATAAAATTTCAAGTCTCTAAGTTTAATCTTTTGTTTATAAATGAAAGAACATAAAAAGTAGATGTACTTTTGTGCATAAAAGTTCGCTGTGACTATTGTGATATATATATTGCTATTATTACGGCTATATCGTTTATTTAAGATTTATCGTCTATTAAGTTTAAATATTGTTGGCGAAGAGATTAAGTTAGACGTTGGATTTGTTGGAAGTGTAAATTGAAGGTCGAAGAGGTTTAGTGTTGTAGATTTGTAGAACGGATTTTGTTCGACGATATTTGAGGTGTGGTATTTCGAAAATTAGATCAGAAATATTCTTTAGCAGTAATAAAAGATGTTCTTTCGAATAATGGATATTTTAAGCAGTCCGAGGTTGATAATAATAGAAGTCGATATTTTTGACAAGGTTCATGCAGAAATTCGATTAACACTTTATAAAATCCAGTCCCGCAAATATACTTATTATTAATCAATCTCAAAGAAATAAATGTATAATAAAAATAAAAAGATAATAGTAATAAAAAATTACAGTAAAACGTAAGTGTCGAGTTTAGGTCAACGTTTTTAGTTATTGAGTCAACGTTGATGTGTCGGGACACTAAAAGACAAAATACACTAAAAGACAAAATATGCTAAAAGACAAAATACACTAAAAGACGAAATACACTAAAAGACAAAATACACTAAAAGATGAAATACAATAAAAGACGAAATTCACTAAAAGACGAAATACACTAAAAGACGAAAGACACTAAAGGCCCCACTTTCACCAACCCTTCAAAAATCACCTACAAAACACACCACCAAAACAACAACACATACTCATTACAACACACCATTCATCACATAAACAAAATCAACAATCCTCAAAATAACTAAAAGACAAAATACACTATAAGACGAAATATTTTTGAAGATGTTTCAAAACATCGAGACTTGTCAAAACTTATAACTTTCGAAAGTACATTTTAAAAAGGGATACGCTGCGTCTACTCGTGCTCGGATGATCAATTCTTGTGTTAAGCGTTATTTGTTGTACATCATTCTTAAACTACGACTATATGATAGGTTGTCGCAAGAACCGTGAGATTCATTTTCACTTGATTTATTCCTTTTGATCTACTATCCGTATAAGGTGAGTTCATAGCCCCACTCTTTTACTCGTTTTGAATAAATGTTTTATAACTTGGGGTGAGAAAACATGTTGTTTTTTTAAACTGGACACAAGTACTTTACGTGAGATTTTCTCTGTTTACGTGTTGCCTAAGTAGCTTTTAGACACTACTGCTTTTTTTTCCGAATATCATGAACTGTCAAGCTCTTGACTGGAGGACCTATGGTCGAGGGAGCGCGACATGACGAATGAATAAATAGTCTATTGGGACTAATTATCCCTATACAAGTGAGTAGCGCTCACTACCAACGGGCTGCGCTCCGATCAAACAGGATATATGTCTATGTATTACTGGTTTAGGTTGTCGTTGGTTAGGACACCTGGAAGGGCAAACAAGTACTTTATAGCAACTGTAAGTTGCCTAACTTGCGTAATTAGCTTCAGTGTCATGAGCTTAGTGCAACGTAAATACTTTTTATGTGAAGTTGTATCTGTTATAACTGTCGATACGTTTTGATTATCTTGCGGTCCACTATACTACGTTTGAACTAACCTGATGAATTCACTCAAGCTTTATGTTGACGATTTAAGCATGTTTTTCTCAAGGTGCTTAGCATGGATGCTGATTCCAACCTTTGTTTGCTTTTTATTTGATGTATTTTTTATATTGCTTTATAGCTATTAGTGGTGTTTTATGCTTTTTTTTTCTATTGCTTTTTAGTTTATGTGCTAATTATGCTTGTTCTTTCTTATTGCTTTTATTGCTCATTTTTTCTAATTTTTTTTTTTGCTTTATCGATGCTTGGACTTATGTGAGTCTATGTGCCTTATTTTTTTTGTACCGGTTTAACATGGAGATTTTATTATGTCTCTGTTAATTAAATGCGATTTGTTGAACTTATTTAAGCTTCCGCATTTTAACTTTTGTATCTTTTAAATTTAATCGATGTAAAACTTATTATTATTATTTTAAAACTTTGCAACGGTGTTTATTTTTCAAAACGTACCCTTAGAGGTCGTTCTTTATGTTTTTGTACTTGAGATGCTCAATAAAGTCACACCTCCGGACACGTAATCTGTTCAGGCCCCGTCTGGGGGTGTGACAATATTGTTTTTAAAGATATAGACTCACCAAATAAAAATATATCATTACAAGAGTTAAAAAAAACAAATCGAAGAAACGTGAAAAATATCAAGTATAAATGAACTGGTTAGTCTTGTGGTTTAACTAAGATTTATCATGTTTAGTCACTTAAATTGAAAATTACTGCAGAGCAAACCCTCAACGTTTGGATTTCTGTCATGATGTTAATGATGTGATATCGGATAGTTATCTACTAACAAGTTTGTTTTTCTCCGCGTCGTTGCGGCGGGTGGTGTTACTATTTATTTTTTGTATTTGTATTCTGCAATGCATAACTTAGTTTTAATAGATTTAGTATTATGTGTCTATGTGGTGCTTGCGAGTTGTGCGAAGCATTTTCCAGTTGTCATCGGATGTTTTATTTCCGTAATACCATACATAGCTAAAAATATTTTATAAAGAATACTGAACCCACAACCATTGTCTGCAAAATTAATATGAGAATAGTAATACATCAGCACTTTCTTTATATTTTCTTTCCTTGTTTTTGATGGATTAGAACATTAAACATCGTTCCGTAGCCATCTGTTTTATGAAATTTGGTTTGTTTTGTTCTTTTGCTTCTGGTTCTTTAACATTGTTGTTTTTAACATGCACAATTTTTTTTTATAATTTGAACATATATCTAATCCATAATAAGTATAATGCATCTAAATACATGTATTATAAAGCCGATGACATATGTTTTCTACGGTGGCAGTATCATAGAAAGCAATGTCCCCAATGCACGGCTTCCGGTCTGAATATTGGAAACTTTCAGGTATATAACTTGTAGATGACACATCATTGCTGATTGCAGCTAAGTTGGTTTTCCCTTTATCCAAGACGTTAGTAGCTGTAACAAATACCAAACAATGCATGTGAAGAACATATGATGTTCATACGCAAATAACAAACGTGATGAAACAAATGGTGCGAAGGAAAGTTAGAGGAAAAAGCATCCTCAATATTGGAAGTAGGGTGGCTGGGAGAAGACATCGCTCTGTTAACAACCCAGTGGTAAATAACATAAGTTATTTATATAATAGTATAATAGTTATGTACTTTACATACTATTCCGGAAGATGTAGTGGCACGGAGGACTTTCTTGGATGGAAAAAGAAAAGTAGTTATAGTTAAGGTTTCAACCTTGTTCTCTATAACCGTGGCTCTTGATACCAATCTATAACACCCCCATTTTTGACATATAGCAGCAGAAGCTAATCTGGGGTATTATTTCATAGTACAACAGTCATAATCATAGAAAACGACTCAAAAGAGACGTTTTTAAAAGATAAGTTATCATTCATTATTTCATCAGAGTTTTTACAAACAAAGGTCCCAAAATCTACATGAAAACATAAAGTTTGAATGATAACAGTTTAGCCATCTTTAAGTTCGTGCCACTCCGTGCCATAAGGTGCTCAGTTACCTGAGATAAACAAACTAAAAGTCAACACAAAGGTTGAGTGAAATTCATAGGTTTATGTTAAACAGTTTGAATACAAGTTCAATAGTGGGTTACGTTGTTATACACCCATAAGTGTAATAATTGCAATGAGTACAATTATTATAGAAAATAGTATTATTGCGTCTAAGCTCATGGCACTCAAACTGACTAGTGTATATATCAATAATGATATATATAATGATAATGGCCCCCGTGTAGGTAATTTCCATATACCTATGAGTTTCAAATATAGTGCGTTTGGTTACCTATCCGGCTAACAAAAACGGGATTCGTCAACCCCGATAGGCCTATCCACAATATTCACGTTCACTCGCAAGTGATTAATGGTCCATGATGGTGGGGGTCTTTTGGCATAAAGGGACTTAGACAACAGATGCAATAATATATCAGGATAGCATACATTTAGAAAACACTTGTATTCATGGTTTATAGCATGTATCCCCCTCACGGGTTTATGAAATAGAAGATTTAAAAGTGAGGCTATGAACTCACCTTAACAGTATAGGGAAATCTGATTGATGGCAAAAGTATATCAAGTGAAAGTAACGGCTTCGTCACGCAACCTGGGGTGATATGTCAAGTCTTAGTGTGATAGTTTATGTTTCAAAACTTCATAAAGTTTAACGTATATCTTTGATTTATTATGGAAATATTGTATCACTGTTCGGGCTATCATAATTCAGAGGCCACGCAGTATTGTTTGAGGAGCCAGGGCACTTTAAATCGTAAACCCAACAAACTCGTCAAAACAAATACCCAAATGGAACCCCTCACATGAAACTCCCTAGTATCGTGATACGATAAGATTTTAAGTTTCTTCAAAAGCTAGTTGATGATAAGTTACGTTAAATATATAACGTAATTGATTTATAATGCGTCGATCGGTGATTAATAACGACAAATGTGTCGGGTTTTAATAAAATCGAGTCTTATGACATTAATATATATTTTTATAATTTGTATAAAAATATTATATTTTATATTTTTAAGTTTGCAAAAATGGCAATATATACCCTTGATTTATAAACTTTTACAAGTTTAGTCCTTTATATATAAAGTATTATATGATTAAACCTTTAACTTTAGAACTTGGCAAAACAGGCCCTTGTGGTTATAACTTTAATAAAATGACAAAAATGGCCCTTGTAGTTAATAATTTCCAAAAGTTACAATATATACCCCTTAGCATGAAAACATTTGCAAAACTAGTCCAAAATCCATAATAAGGTATTTTCAATATAGAAAGTGATTTGAAGGTTATATCTTATCATAATAAGCTAAAATAAGTTAAGAAAAATAGCTTTTACAAGCTTATAGCTTATGAAAAAGGTTTACGAGCTTAAAATGACCAAAATGGGTCGTTTGGGTTTGAAATATTAATCCAATGGGTTTAAGCTTTTAAGACTTGGTAAAATGTTTATAGAAATGATTAATAAGCTTATTGGGATAGCTTATAACAACAGCTTATGAGTTTAGCTTATGGATTAAAAGAAAACTAATAATTAGGGTTTCATTAGGCTCGTTTGGTTTTAGAAATGGAACACGCATAGGTTTTGAGCTCTAATCTTTTAACAAGAGTATAAACATGATTATAAGGACCTTATTAAAGATTTAAAACAGAAAACAAGCTTATAGAACCTGGATTTGGCTTATGGCTTTTGAAAATGGGTCGAAGTGGTGGTTTTGTACTCGCATGCCTAGTAACGACTTGCAAGGCTTTGTTTCTTGGTTTCTTGGCTTAGTTTCTGACCTTGTGGCTTATCTTGCTTCTCCTTGATCAGCTTAGAACTCCATTTGAGTGTGAGAAATGAGAATTGAGGTGTGAGATTAAAGTGAAGAGGGTACGCCCTATTTATAGGGTCGAATGACCCTTAATGCCCAAGTAAACTTAGAGAAGAGTTCAATGCTGATAGGGAGTGACTAAGGGATGCTAGATGATGAGTTTTGAGGTCTAGAATTGTAGCATTGCAAGGTGGTGAGGTTGTAGGAGGCTTATGTGGCCGCGGGTAGAAATGAACAACAAGGAGGTGGTGTGGCTTGCTTGGTAGCCAAGAGTTGAAAAGGAGGTGCTTGTAAGCAGCTTAGGGACATAGTAGCTTAGTCATAGAGGTGCTAGGTTAGTGGTTTGAGTTTAAAATGGGTAAAAAGGAAAGAAAATGGGTCGCGGGTTCAATTCTAGTAAGGGTTAGGGTTTTAGGGTTTTAATTCGTGTACATTGCAAGAAATGAGAAAGAAATGAGGCTTAAATATCATGCATTGAGTGCTTGTACACTTGCTTTGTTTGTTTATACATTCACTTTGAATGTTTACATTACACAAAATTAGGGTTTTGACGTAAACGTTAACGGTTAAAGCTCATTTGATATTAACGTTGAGAAAACCATGTTAAATAGATAATGTATTTGGTAAAAATGATATTAGATCATTGACTTGACATATTAGGATGTTTACATAATATAAACATAGGTATAGATGGCATAAGTAGGTTGCGTGAGCTCGTTTACTTTAAAGATGCAAGTTACGTTGCATAATGAGCAAAAAAAAATCCATGTACAAAGGTGGTATATTACAGTGCATCTAATCTAATAGATGGATAGTTATATTGATGAAAATTGTGTTTTGTTATAGTCCTCCCCCCTTAAAAGAAATCTCGTCCCGAGATTTAGTCAAATGATGGAGTGTAAAAGTTTAGAGATTCATTCATATGAAGGTAATATTGATAATGATTTCATGAAGTAAGGGATTTGTTTGTACGAACGGATCACAAATTGTCATATACTTAAGCCTACTCATTTATAATTTGTCACTTACAAAAAGAGGCGTCCCAATTTTTGCAACTGAGAATTTATAAATTAATAGTTCGGTGATTTATAATTTCCTTATTCAAATGAAGAAGCGTCCTAATTCATTTTAATAAGACGATTATAAATCATCCTACCTAAGCATAAAACATGATATCAAAATGGTGATGTGTAGAAGATGATATGATTTTTCAAAATCATAAGAAGC
>BQNB010189746.1:0-11844 GCA_026074375.1 Tanacetum coccineum | reverse complement strand
TTACGAGTAATAAATACAGATCAAAATCCCAATTTAACAGAGTAATTTTACTTTTGCATATCTGCAGTCTACAAGTGTTCAAAACCGACTACTAACACAGCTATTAAATTACTCATTACTATAGTTACTAATCTTTGAACAAACTCATAACCGCTAATCATTGTAAAGTAGTATAAATCAGTAGCATCACAAGGTGAAGCTTTTCATAACAAACTAATTATCAAAAATGTGAAACTTAACCTCCTATTGTCAATGCCGTAACAAACTAATTATCAAAAATGCGAAACTTAACCTCCTATTGTCGATGATGCCGTAACAAACTAATTATCAAAAATTTATCAGGCGATTAAACTCATAATAAACACTGATCATCAAGTTCCTAATAATCTAACACCAAATAACGGATTCCAAAAAAAAAAATTAAGCAAAACACATAAATTTTTCACGTCCGGTACAGCTGTAATCCATACAACAATACAGTAAACAGTAAACAGTAAACAGTAAAGTTTAACAGTAGGAGATCATCACTAAATAACAAAAAATTCAAACTTTAATCGGTATATTAGGTTGATAAGTTTAACATGCAAACAAACTCACATTGATAACAAATTAAGCATAAGTAAGCTAAAAGCCTAAAATCATTAGCAGTTATAAATAACAAATTATTTAAGGAACGGATTTATAGAGAAAGTCAACCGTATTTCATTAAGTTTTTCACGTCCGCTGGTAACTAGTTTTAAGTTGACAGTCTTAATTAAAAATAAAAATGACGAATGTAAAAAATGGATATTAGTGAAGTGTATTAATGAAGAGAGAATGAAGAAAAAATAAATTTTACCTGTTGGAAAATTGATGGGAAGAGAAATGGTCGAATAGTGAAGAGTGGAAATGAGGAGTGATGAGAGAATGGAATTTGAATTGTGGGTCATTACTCCGTATTTATATTCAAAAAGACGGCTTAAGGACATTTTGTACTACTAGTATTATTGTGGATTTAAAATGAAAATTCATTGCAACACATTTCACATTTATTAGCTGGGTTGTGTTATGAATACCTCTTTATCTCTTTTATTTTGTATTTTATACAAGTAGTATACCCGCGCTTCACTGCGGAACGGCTAGCAGAGAAACGCGGGGTTAACTCTGTTAATATTTATAAAAAAACAGATTGATGACTAAAAAATTGCGAGAAGGTTTTTAGAAAAGAAAAACAAATTATTTTCTTTCTAAAAAAATTTTAAAAAAATTTAAATATATATTTTTTTAAAGAAATTAAAAAAAAACCGGTCGGACCGGTGGTTGCCGGGTTCCGGCGGGTCAACTGGACATTTCTAAAAACAATTAAAAAAAATTCTAAAATAATTTTGTTTAAAAAAAAACCGGTCCTACCGGGTCGGCCCTAAAAACAATTTAAAAAAAATCCTAAAACAAATTAAAAAAAAAAAAAAGGTCGAAACAATTAAAAAAAATTCTAAAATAATTTTGTTTAAAAAAAAAAACTGGTCGGACCGGGTCGGCCCTAAAAACAATAAAAAAAATCCTAAAACAATTTTTTTTTTTTAAAAACGGCGGGTCAAAAATGATTCTTTTAATAACAATCTTAATTCTATGTGTTATATAAATGATATGTATTAAATAATTGTAAACATAGTTTTAAAATATGTAATGTGTAAAAAAATGAATTTTTAAAAAAAAATAAGGAAAAGGAGTATAAAATACATTACAGTTAGTTTGTATACATTGATGTGTACAATTTGAAAAGCAAAGTTAGGGTCCGTTTGGTATAAGGGTTTAGAACTATAGGGTTGGAGTTGTGTCTAAACTATATGTTTGGTTAACTTAAATGAGTTTTGAACTTAGCACTCACGCTCAGATATTTTCTTTCCACGAATCTTGATACCATGTCTAGGTTTTCAATATGGATTCACGGTTTTCAACATTGGTAATCGTGATATTCAGTCTCAACAACATATGAACTTTGACTAATAATTTAATAAATTTAACTTTATATTTATTTATTTTCTTAACTATTAGAGTGTGAATGTGAGAAGTATCATGGCTGGTAAGGTTGGTGTCATGGTACCAACCCAACCCAACCCAAAGAACGGCGCATCACACCAGTCTTGGCGCCATAGGGACTCGGCTGGTAAATACCAGCCACCGCGGTTGGACTTTTTTTTGTGTTTATGTGTGTGTCTATGTGTTTGTGTTTGTGTTTTATGAGAGGTTTTTTTTGTCTTCATATTTTATTTTATGTAAATGAAAAAAAATAGGCCCAGTGGCACCACATTTTCTGGTGCCAATGGATACCTCACAAAATGTTGTGTCAAAGAAATTTTGGTGTCATATGGGTTTTTGCTGACGTGACAGAACTTTTTTCCAACAGCACCAGAACTATAACACCATGGTACCCAGCTGTCTTAGCATATTTTGCAAAAACCAAATATAATATTTTATCTTACCTAATAATTATACCAAATCCTAACCCAAGTTCAAAACCTAAATCCAAATCCTAATTGTAAACTCATATACAAACCAAACGGACCCTAAGATCTTAAATGAGGTTTCTATTTATGGAAAAGGGAATAAAAAGTGGTCTTGGTTATAAGAAATGCTACTAATGATCATAGGAAATGTTGGAGAAGCTTCCGAGTTGGAGTATTACTTAATTCTTTCATATCTGTAAAAGGGTAAAAAGTGATTTATTATATGAAGTGTTAAGGAAGCTCCGCAAATTCAAATGTATAAATGGAATTTGTGGATTTATACGATTCGTGGGTTAATGTGGGTTTATGAATAGGCATTTTTGTATATGGAAATATGATATAAAGTAGTTTTGGGTACGAAATACTACAAAAGTGTGTGATAAGAAATGCTAGTGAAGCTTCGTAATAGATCTTTTAAGTCGTTCGGTATCTAGCTATTTATATACTTTCATGTAGTGGTGGCTTAAGGATAAAGCTACGGGTCATCGTTTTAGGCCTCCAAATATTTAAGGCCCCAAAATTTCTAACGCCGTTTATGAATATATAGCCGATCACATATTTTCTTTGGCATCTTCTTAAGGTCTCGATATATAAAATGCCTCTTTTACTAAAAACTTGCTAAAATTGTTAAGGATGTTTGCTTAGTTTTTGTTTACTTTATAAATCCATACGATTAAGTCCTTATTTGTGAAACACGACTAGGTCTATCTTTTTATTATTACAAAATGATGAAGTGAGCTCATTTAGTACTACAAATTCTAATAAATTTTAACTAATTCTATAAACCAATTAAACATTTCAAGAATCACTAACGAATAATATTTGAATGAACTAACAAAAATGTGCTATCTTTCTAAGAACGAACATGAATACCAATTTTCATTTGTTTATGTGTTCATATTAGTTGGTTTGTTCGGTCAAAATCTTAACTAACGAAGCGAAGTTTGGTTTTTTCCTTTTTTATAATATTTTTCTCTATGTTCAATAAATTCTTAGTTTTTCATTGTGTTTTTTTGCTTGATAATTAGATGATATATAAATTCAGTGCATCGAAAAGATAATATTAAGAAAAAAAAGAATAAAAAAACCAAAAAATAAAAATTTCAAAAATGCCTCATATTTAAATTTCGCTTTAGGCTTCGACTAGGCTTGAGCCGACCCTGCTTTCATGCAATGTTTTGAAACCCGGTTCGACCCGGCCGATTAAACCGGTTTCTGTTGAAAAAACGGGTTTTATATTTTCGAACCCTGGTTAGACCCGCCGGGTTTGAAGTGACCCGGACCAATCCGATCCCGAGACCCGGACGGTTTTGGTTTTTTCTTTTTTTTACAAATAAAACAAGTTAATTATATATATTTGCGATATAATTTTATTTTTACATGTTATATTTGTTAGTAAATGGGTTTTAGGCTCAGTATATGAAATATTCATGATTTATATATATTTTTGGGTAAATTACATCGTTGGTCCCCAAACTCCACCTCATTTGCCCGTTTGGTCCCCAGATAATGGGGACTCTCATACGGGGTCCCTATTTGACATTGTAGTTACTTGTTTGGTCCCTAGAGCTCCTTTTTGGGTAACGACGGTTATCTTCATCGTTATCCTTGCCACGTCGCTCTTCTGTTGAAAGGCATAATCGTCTTTTCACTATTATTTTGTGTTGCGTCGTTGGTCCCTGACTGCTTCGTCAGTATAGTAACTATCATTGTTCCTTTATTTTGTCGTTTTTCTATTGCGCGGTTGGTCCCTGAGGGGGATTTCTTTTCTCCTTCCCGCTGAATTACATTATTCCCGTGGCATGGTGAGGGAAATATTTATCCCGGCTAAATTACTTTATTCCCGCCATTTACAATTAACTGATGATGGTTGTTAACCTTGAATTAATATGAATACCATGTGTATTTTGTTTAGGGATTATCATGTTTGATAATAAGTATTAATCAAATTAACTTGAAAATTTAAACTCATTACAACAAATTACATCATCATGTTGTCTGGAAGAGACTTTGGACAGTCCCCAAATACCTTAGTGAGCGATTCTAACAATAAATTCAAAGAAACATTCTACAAGGAAGGATAATCAAATACTTGCAATAGTACTTTTTTTTTCCGCACCTTATGATGTATCTGGTTGTGGGAGTAACAGTAAAGGCATTGAAGGTTATTATTACACTGTTTATAGTGTACAAGTGTATGGTATATATCTTGTTACAATATTTACTTATCTTAATGCACTGTTTTGCAATAGTAGTTTGGGTTGGTCCCTGTGAGGATTTTTTCCTCCCGTTCTCCCGCCAGAATCCATTTTACAAACTATTTATGGCTGTTAATTTATTTTCTATTGCACGGTTGGTCCCTGAGATTTCTTTTATCACGATTTAATTACTTTAATGCAATTATGGTTGTTTATCATGAGTATAGTGTGTATTTTGTGTGAGTATATTATGTTTGATAAGTAGGATTAGTCAAATACATTGAAAAGTTCAAACTAATTATAAAAAAGTAAAGAAGAGGCTTTGGATAGTCCCCAAATACCTTAGTGAGCCATTGTAACAACAAATTTAGATAAATATTCTACAAGGAAGGATAATCAAACACTAGCAGATGACGGAATGAATTCAAAAACCTTATAGTCAAGTTTTTTATATCCCACATCATACATAGCGTAAGGCGAAATGAAACCATGAAGGTAATCATCAACAATTTCATTAGATCCCATATCATAAATCTCATGCAAAGTCTTTGATATTAGGTTGTATTGTATAACCTTTGCAGACAAGTTGATCATTAAAAAATAATCATCTTCCCTTTCTCCCAAAACAATGCTCCAAACTATGGACCGAATTGATCATCCTTCAGGAAGTGGATTCATAAAATCATCAGTATTAACAATGTACTTAATCGACCACACAGAACACCCTTTCCTCATCTCGTAGATAGTAAACTCGCTAGAGCCAATACAATCTCTACGAACAAGAACCAAACACCCAAGCGACTCGAACAATTTCCCTTCCAGATGCAACATGTGAGGTATTCGTATGCTTATTATCATTGGAAGCATAGTTGTTATATTTGGTTGCTCATGGTCTTGAGGGATTTGTATACTTGTTATAATTGGATGCTCATGGTCTTCAATATTTAACTTGTAATGCGTAAGCTGCCTATTCTCAGTTTCTAGCCAATGTAAGGCATCATTCTAATAGATTGCACTATCAAAATGTACAAAAAAGAAGTACGTAAATCTTTCCCTACACAGGGTCCAATTGCCGGACTCTGAAGAGTAAATTTGTATAACAATCTCACAAGAGTTTCTTCCGACACGCACCACTTTGTAGTCATGTGATTTTGTAGGGTCAAATGCCAATCTCAATCCAGCACATCCATAAAAATTTAAATCATCATATGCGTAATTTGTTTCCGAAAGCATTTTAACCAGATTAGTGGATGGATTATACACGTAATAAAAATGAGTCCCCCTCAACCGGTACACAGAAGCAAACCATTGCAAGACTGTAAGATGTTAACATTATCAACTGCCTCGGTGTAGCCAAGAGTAAATTACTTGTCGCTGGTGTATTCTCTTGACTTAATTCTGGTATCTAACGAGACAAAAACACAATGGAATGAAGATGTACTGTGATTAACAAAAAGACCAGCAGGAGGATCTATGTTTTGGATCTGGCTACGGTTACGGGTAAAATCAGGGATGTAAGAATTCTTAGCCATTGTTTTGATACTGTTGTAGAAAGATGAATACAGGGAATAGGCAATCGGATTAAGATTTCAGTTAAAAGGTCGTCATTAGTAAGGACTTTATGTTGTGGTGCATAGGTTCTACGATCATGTGTACTTTGCTTATGTGACATCATCTCCAATATCTAGTGACCTTTTGATGAAGTGAATTTATGCAAAAGAGTTAATATTGTCGGTTGTGGATGACTTAATTTATAGTTGATGTAGTATGTTTGACTACATTTACCCTTAAATAACAAAACCAAGATGAGTAGATGAGAAGCTAAACCCAAGTTGCGAGGGACAAATTTGCAATCAAACTTATTTTCTCGCATTAAATGCCATGCATCGAGCTATGTCAGAAACAATGAAAACGCACTACAAGTCAGTAAACATTTGGCTTTGCCTTGGATTCGACCGTCAACTGTAATTACTTTGTGTGATACCCCTTAAGATTGTGTTGGTACTGATGGATTTTATTACATTGATATTTGGGTAAATTACACAGCTCGCCCCAATAGGTAGGGCCGATTGCGTGTTGTGCTTTATCTGATTTATCGTGTAATCTTGTTACAGCGTTGGTCCCTCCGTGTTATGCTTTTTTTGTTTTTGTTATTCAAGGGGTCAAACCCCCCAGTCATTTTCATACCCAAAAACCCACCGAAGCTAATCACACACTCAACATTCACTTAAAAAAATAGCTTCTTTTCCATATCTAGAAGGTCTCGTCGTGGCTGCTAATTCTAGGTCTTTATTTGATAAAATGATGTTATACTTTGAAAGGGAAACGTCGATTGATTTTGACTTTGCAACCGATCTACACAAATTATGGGTGCAGTTTATAGACCACACTAATGATAGGAAGCTATTTATAAGTGAACTTGATGGATTGCCTCCATCAGTGATGTCCTACAATTGCTGTCAGTTTCTGCACCAAGTTCAAGAGAATGATTTTATCAAATTGTTAGAGCTGAGGAAGATGATCGCTGAGACTTATCGTGAAGTGCATAAAAATCTTGATTTTGTTTCTGTTATAAAAAATATGTGATTGGGTTGTTCATGTGTTCGTTAAGTTCTGATTTCGTTGAAGATGGTTGGTTTAGATGTGAGTTAAGGTCGGGTCAATAGAGTCAGTTGGTTACTATGTTTAGGCCTACTTTGTGTTGTTTGTATAAGTCGGTTTTTATGTAAAACTTTGTTTTGGTTCCATAATAGTGTGATGTTTAATTATTGATTTGGTTCCTTAACCTTTTGTGGTTATTGATTATTTTCTCTTATACAACTTGGGGACCATATCTGCCACAGTAAATTTGTTTTCCCGCCTAATTTTATCAACAAAAAAACAAGTAACATGCAGAGTAATTTCAAGGCATATATACATTACGATTAAGAAATTTTAGTGCATACAATCCAAAGTTTAGTGCATACAATTATAGCAAATTTGGTCCCTGATGTTTCGTATGTTAGCGGTTGGACTAAAAGTAACCCGACGTTAAAGTGGACCACTAGACCATTGGTGTGTCACGCGTAGACCATTGGTATAAAAATGGGATTCACACGTGGATCATAAAACTGTATGTTACACCGTTGGTCCCTAAAGATTTTTTTGTCTAATCAAATTCCCGCATTCCACGTGTCTTCCAAAGGAAGATTTCTTTAGGGACTAAGCGTGTAATAATAGTATAATTTAATGAGCATGAAATAGAAGCTTGTGAATGTTAGTTATTGAGCCGTCATATATGTGATATCTAATTATTAGATTCATGGGGAACAACTAACATGAGTTGATTTTTTTGCTATTCAAGTGTAGTTTGCCCAAATCATTTTCAAACATTAAACAACCTAACATACCCAACAACACCACCAAACAAAAGGCCTTCCACGTCTACAAGAACTTGCGACGGCGCAAAACTCTAATAATTTGACTGACGCAATGTCAGTCTATTTTGAAAGGAAGATAAATGATGATCTATATTTTGTAGCTGGATTAAGTCATCTCTGGGAGGTCTTGTATAGTAGGGTCAATGAACACAGACTGTTGATAGCCGAGCTTAATGTGTTTGGTGGTCCGTTAGCATTGCAATTTGCCGAGTTTTTTACAAAGTTATCCCAAACCGAAGTGCTTAAGATGTTGGAGATAAGGAAGTCGATTGCGGAAGTGCACATGCAAGTGCATAAAAAGATTGACTTTCTTACAGTTATGATGTTTTATTGATTAGATTGTGGATAATTGGGTAATCTTTTGGTTTGTTTTGTTTGCAGATACGAATGATCCCAGTTAGATTGTAACTTTTGTTGTATTACGTTCATAGGGATGATAAAGTTGGGACTTGGGTAGCGATTTTTGTGGTTTTATTTAGACAGGGATCATCATATTTGGGTTGTCTTTGTTGTACATACATTAAGCCGTTATTATATGTTATTGTTTAACTATCTTGTTTGTGTTTTGATTTGACCATATCCTTGACCCTTGTTTGACCATGATGCACACTAATCTGTCCTTGACCCTTTTTAGGGACGAAATGTGTTGTTAACATTATCAAATTTGTTGAAAACTTAAGTAAATGATTGACTTTGTATCTGTTGACCGTTGTTAACTTTTAGGGATGAAAGTTGTATTATGCAAAAAAAATATCCCTCCCATTTTCAGCATTTTTTCCCTCCTTTTCCCTCCTAGCAGAAAAATAATTTACGTAGCAAATTTCGCCCCTGCCAATTTGGTCTTATATTCCCTATTTAATGATGTCTCAGGACTCAGATACTCTACCAACTCATTATTTCTATCCCATTCTAAATATTACAGCAACATCTTCAAAAATAACTAGATATTGGGGATGATGTCAGAAGAGAGCAGAACACAGGCTCGAGAAACCTATTCACCACAACATACAGTGCTTACTAACGACGACCTTTTAACTCAAATCTTAATCCGATTACCTATTATATGTATTCATCTGTTTGCAACCATGTCTAAACAATGGCTAAGAATTATTGCATTCCCCCTTTTCCTCAAAAACCGCAGCTAAACCACTCAAGTTGATCCTCATGTTGGTCTTTTTGTTAATCACATCAGATCTTTGTTTGAAAGTCATTTTGTGTCGTTAGATCCTAGACTTCAGTCAAAAAAATCAGCTATGGATAGGTCCTTCACTCTTGGCTCCATTGAGGAAGCTGATAATGTTAAGATCTTGCAGTCTTACAATGGTTTGCTTCTGTGTGGTGGTTCGAGGATGTCTGTTTTTGATTACGTGTATAATCCATCCACTAATCAGTATAAAAAGCTTCCGTATCCAGATTGCTCGCTTGATATTTCACCTTATTATAGCAGTGCTGGATTGAGAATTGCCTTTGATCCTACAAAATCACCACACTACAAATTGGTGGATGTTGGACGCACATTTTGTGACATTGATATACAAATTTATTCTTCAGAGACACCCAAATGAAGCCTCTGCAGTTACCGCTTTAACTACTTCGGTTTTGATCATTTTGATAATGCAATATATTAGAATGATGGGTTACATTGGCTAGAAACCGAGAATAGGCAGCTTATGCATTACAGCTTAAATATAGAAGACCCTGACCATCCAATTATAACAACCATACCAATCCCTCAACAGGGAATGACTTTCCTCAAGTCTTATGGCTATATGGATCCAATGCAGATACTCATACAAATGACTCACTTGTTACATCTGGAAGGAAAATTATTTGAGTGGCGTGGGTCTTTGTTCCTTATTTGTTTAGATGATTTTGGCTCTAGCGAGTTTACTATCTATGAGATGATGATAGGGTATTCTGTGTGGACGGTTAGGTACCGTGTTCATACAGATGACTTTGTGACTCCCCTTCCCGAAGGTTGGTCATTTCGGTCTAATGTTTGGAGCATTGTTTTGGGAGAAAGGGAACAAGATTTGTTTTTGGTGATCAACTTGTCTGGAAAGGTTGTACAATACAACCTAATATCAAAGACTCTCCATGAGATATATGATTGTGGATCTAATCAACTTGATGATAACCATGATGATAATGATGATGATTATTATGATGATGATGATCTCCTTCAGTAATTTCAGGCTGAACATAACATTTATGAGTTTATACCGTCTTTTGCAAGTGTGTGATTAGCCGTCTTTGTGTAATGTTTGTTTGAAATGGCTATTAGATTGAATACGTTAGGTCTTTCGGGTCTGTCCAAAGGCTGATTCGATTGAGATAGCATGCTTTGGTTTGTTCAAGTCATATATTTTTAACTTTGACTTTTACTAGTCAACATGGGTGTACACTAATGGATTAGGATTTAAATATAAATTATGCTGCATTTTTACTTAAAAAATCATTCTAGTAGAAGCACCATACTCAAAATGCACAAACAATTAAGATATAGTAACCACAATAAAGTTAAGAATATTCAAAAGAAGCAAAGTTAAATGTAGCAAGACCAAAACAACATTGTCAAAGTTGTATGTTTTTTCACTAAGCTAAAAGATGAACACACCACCTTCACAAACACATGCACAAGCTTCACAAACCCAAACTGAAGTACCTACAACATCTTCCTTTTACCTTTACTCCTTACATTTGAACTTCCTCCAACATCTTCTTTCGAACTTATAATTCCAAATTCCTTATTCAGAATTCGTTGCCAAGTTGTAACAGCTGCAAGGCCCAAAACGCAATTCGTCACTGGAGGTGGCCTTTTTGTTGGAACTACAAGAGTTGTACAGGTTGACCATGTTCTAGTTGTGGGTGCAAGATTTTTAACCTTGATTTGGGTTTTTCAAGTTTTGTGATTGCTGCATTTCTAAAGCTTGACCCTCGTCTACCTTTATAAATAGTCCTCTGATCATCTGAACATAAATCATCATACCACTGTACAATCTCTGATGGAATATGTAGGATATTGGAAATCATAACACAATGAAAGATAGACGGGTTTGCCAAATCTAGAGAGAGAAAGTGAGAGAGAAAGCTTTCTAGTGAGAGAAAATGTGACTTGTATAATGAAATGACTAACCACCTCTTCCAAGGCATGGAAGAGGCTTAAATAGTGTCTTATAAACCGGCCTATAGGCCTTGGCATGAGCTTACACGTTGGGTTTAATTACCCGACCCAATACGGAATGTCATACGATTAACTATTGACTACGAGCTATTATAAACGGTAAAATACACGGGGTGACCGAATCTTTTTCTAATATCTAACAATCTCCCCCTAAGGGAGGTCACCCCAGAAAATACTAACTTAAGCTCAGCAATCTTCGGATTGATCTTGTGTTCAGCTCGTAGTCTTTGATTCTTCATGTGATATCTTGTACATTGATGTAGTGGACTTTGTCCTGTGGCTTGTGTTTGTACTTGATATGTGATCTTGAGCTTTCTTGAGATCATCAGCCAAATCCAATCTCTGATCATCATCTTGTGATCTTTCACCGTCTTGTGGTCTTGTGTCTTGCGGACCGACATGCTCATACCTTTCTTGATCTTGAAAACTTGAATAATTTGTTCTTGAAGTTCTTTAACTTTAATACTTGGCCACTTCAAGAGGGACGTGTGATATCAGAGTTGCGGAAGCTTAGAAACATATGCTTGAGCTTTCATGATATCTTTGACTGTGTTGGT
>BQNB010189745.1:0-11844 GCA_026074375.1 Tanacetum coccineum | reverse complement strand
GGGCATTGTTATTTCTTGCGAGCCATACAAGACTTGGTATATCATTTCTGTTGAACTTATTGACAAGGCATAGCTCGTGTCCAACAAGAAGACATTAGAGTGGGGTGAAACAAATATTTCGCTACCTTTAAAGTACAGATATGGGTTTATATTATACTAACCCATCCAAAAAAATCTAGTTGGTTTTGCAGATGCAAGATATATGTCTAATCCCCATATCGGCCGGTCCTAACCTGGATATGTTTTCACAAGTTCCATAAAACAAACAATTAGTTCCACTTCATTAGAATCATGCAAAGATATTGGCCATCCATGAAGCGAGTCGGGAATGCGTATGGTTGAGAAGTGTGGTACAACATATTCGTAAATCATGTGGGATTTCTTCAGGACAGAAGGCTCCCACAGTTGTACATGAAGATAATGCAGCATGTATTGCTCAACTTAAGGACGGATACATCAAAGGTGAAAAAACCAAGCATATTTTACCGAAGTTCTTTTTCACTCATGACTTGCAGAAGAGTGTCGACATTATTGTTCAAAAGGTTCGTTCAAGTGATAAACAAGCAGACTCATTTACCAAGGCACTTCCTACTACAACATTTAAGAAGTTGGTTCATGATACTGGAATGCGAAGACTCAATTAACTTAAGTGATCTAATCATCAGAGGGAGAATATACGTCAGAGGGAGAATATACGCGTTGCACTCTTTTTTCCTTAGCTTTGGTTTTGTCCCACAAGTTTTTCTAAGCAAGGTTTTTAATGAGGCAACACAATCAAGCGTATAAGAACTAATGATTGATAGCAAAGAGGGAGTGTTATGAATAATTACGATTGGGCTATCCATATACCTAAACCTCTCAAACCTTTCATCTTTTGTATTCCCTCAATTATGATTGTACTAAATACTTTGATTATGAGAGCCCTATAAATAGAGGTTCATTTGTAGTTTGTGAGATCAATATCAATGAAACATATGCCTCGATTCTCTCTACTCTCTTCTTTCGGTTATATGTGTTGCTATTAGGCCGTTGTTTCACAACAAACGTTATGATTTATTCATTGCAAGCTTAGTATGTGTAGAAAATTATAAATCACCTTTACCTTTTCTTATTAAAATTTGTAACGTGTCAAACTAAAGAAGACAAAAGAAGTATCGAATGGTGAGACTTATCCAATCGGTGTTTTGACTATTTTTTCTTGTTACCAGACGTCCAAGGGGAGGTGCTGATTTTGAATGAGCGCATTGTTGGAGGAATGGTTTTAAAACATTCCGTATGTGTTGAAAAATAGTCTTTTATCTTTTTTATTGAAGGCAACTGACACCCACCCACCTATATTTATATCCAGTATCACACAAATAACACCATGTTTGTGTGAAGAGTATGAAGGAAGCTTTGAGTGTGTGTGTGTAATTTGAAGTTCAAATGAATGTGTGTGTGAGTGTAGAGATGAAGAAGAGAATGAATAGGGAATGTGTGGTAGAGAATGTTATGATGTGATGTATAGGAGCCTATGTTAGAATGTTGGTAGACAACAAGTACAAGGATATACATTGTGTAAGAGAATGTGAGTTGTCATGTAGAATGATAAGATTAGGGAAGGTTTAAGCGGTGAGGGTTTAAGTTTGTAGTTATGAGAAAGATGATGAAGATAGAGATTATTAAAGGATTGATTATGTTGCTTAATCGTATTGTCATTAAAGAAGAAAAGAGTTTGATAATGATGATTTGGGAATGTATTTGCGAAAGTGGAAGGAATGTTTAGATTGTGTGAAAATTGTAAGGAATAGTCATTGTTGGGACAATAAGGATTAACAAATGGATTAGGGAATGCGTAAACAACTCTTAATTCTAATCACCAAAAAACCAAAACAACATCTGATTATGCACTCAAACAAACTCCCCTCGTGCTTATTTTAATTATCAAAGATTAAGAAGAATAAGTCCACATATGTGTGCTTATCTACACATACAAAAAATAAAAGGGAAATAAAAAGGAGTTGTCACCAAATATGATGCAACTCGAAGACTTATACAAGATCAATCCGTACAAATCTTTCACTACAGAAATCTCCTAAGAGACTATAATTACTAAACCAGAATGATCAAGTTGATCAAGCGATCAAAACCAGACTTTGAAACGAGAATGTGAGAGATGACAACTTGAGTGAGTGGAAAATGATAACTGAAAATGTTTAAACCTTAGATTGATCTCTTCAGTCCTTTACATAGCCCGGCATTTTACACAAACAACCCTGAACAAAAGACAATAAACAAAACCAGCTAAAAGTTAGATAACAAAAGAAATATTTACAAAACTAACCTTCAAGTTTCCAAAGTAGGAGTTTGAACAAATAGACAAGTCAATATGAGTATTTTAACACCTTGCTCAAACTCATACTAAACATATCCAACATGTTCAACTTCTCACAAAAACATTTATGTTGAGAAATACTCAAACCTTAGTGGAAGATTATCAGCTGCATTTATTAGCTGGATTTACCTTTACAGTGCTTATCACACCAGAAGCAACTTTCTCTCTAACCAAATGCACATCAATCTCAAAGTGTTTTGTTTTTTCAGGTGATGAGGTATTAATTTATACACTATTTCAGGGTCATTTAACCCTTTAAATCATGCAAATATGCCCAGATTATGTGCTTAATCGTTTGTTTTTAGGTTGTTAGCACTTGGATGGCATTTGGCAGAAATACACATGACTTAAGCTCATTTGAAGAAGAAACGGACAAAACTGCGAACCTACCCCAAATCTCTTGAAGAATCATGCTCAGAGAGTGTGGAGACGGCGTCGCAAGCATAAAGCGACGCCGTCGTGATCTATCTAGTGATGGCGTTAGAAAATTGACGACGGCGTCAGGACGTAACCGACTTAAATCATACCTAGAAGATTCTACTTTGTGATGGCCTCACGACTACAACTGGATGCCGTCGCAACGATTTCTCTATATATACAAAACCGAATTTAGGGTTTTAGGTGTAACTTTATATAACTTTTGGGGAGCCAAACCCTAAGTATTTTGTCAACTTTTAGGCCGTCTTTAGGGCTTAAAAACCCTATTGTAACTGACCTTAATCCATGTTTTAATCAAGTAAGATTGTTTATCTTTAATCATTCAATATATCTATGTGTTGTTTGATTGATCTATGTTCTTGCTTTCTTTATAACATGTTAGGCTAAACCCTCCCTTGTATTTACTTATGATTGCATAAAAGTTGGATTGTAGATCCTTTTACTAATTGCTTCTTGTGTGATGTGCTGCGTTAGGCTTTAGTGAAAACTAGCCAGTAAGATATTAATTGCATAGGACCGTCTAGGGAAATGCGAGAAGTGTAGAAAGGATACCATCTGGTAACAGTCTTCATACTACCTTACCCCTAATATGGTTGATCCCTCTTAGGATATTTTAATTGCATTTACTATACTCTTAGGGGCCTTGTAATAGTCTTCATACTCCTTCTTGTGCGGGGTGGCTTAATGGAATATTAAATAGAGGCGGGTTCGTGTAATTCATTAATGACTTAGGAAATACTTACACAGATCACTACGAGTGTGACCAAGAAAGGATTAGGAGAAGCAATCTAATGGGAGTAATTGCATGATGGAGTTAAATAAACTATCTTATCATAAATTTTATCACAATAGTATAGATTAATTTGTTTATTTAATTAGTTAATAACCAACCTCTCAAAACCTTTGATATAATGGTTCTTATAAAAATATAAAAATACAAAATAATCTCCATTTTTTATACCATAGAATCGCGGGTCTAAGCTTATTCGTGCCTTCCAAACCTATTCCCCTATGAGAAAGATAACAACTCGAGTCTTGCTATACTACGCTTTATAACACGATTAAGTACAATTGCACTAGGGATTTGTAAAACTCTTGTTGATGTCTAACGACAACCGGGCCATCAAGTTTTTTGGCGCCGCTATGGGAAATAGTTAGGTTTCGAACTTAGTTTAGCTTAGTTCTACTCGTTTGAATCCTTTCAAGTGAGATTTTTATTTCGATTAATATTAGCTTTTCTCGTAGTCTATCTTTTTCTTCGTTGTTATTTGTTTCGCTAAATCATTCTAGTCACCATCATGGGAGATGCAGAATCCTATCTATACTCTTAGTGATTACTCTAACCTTGGCCTCGTAGGGCTACAGAAAACACCATGAACTACTCGAAGGAAACAAGTTGGTACCTCTTTGATCTGACACCATCCGGTAAGGTGCAAAACGGTAGTGTAATGCCCATTCACGGACTTCGGTTCCGAGCGTCAGGATCAAACCCAAACTCAAGGATTCTTAAAACTCTGTGGACTCATTGACCTTAGACGGTGCAAATAGGGAAAAGAACGCGCATGCGTTTTATTTCAATTTTCCCTTCGTGACCAAGCTAGCAATTGGCTTGAACGTCTTCCAGCAAGATCCATCTCTAGTTCTAAGCTCATCCTAGTTGGTTTTGGTTCCCCTAAACCTAATTTTTCATACATTGTATAGGGCATTAAACTTATACTAGCTTCTAGATCAGCTAATGCATTATCAATGTTTAAATTACTGATTTGACAAGGAATAGTGAAACTCCCTGGGTCTTTTTCTTTTGATGGTAGTTTGTTTAGCAGAACGGCTGAGCATCTCTCATTCATCGTTATTGTACAAGCTTCTTCAAGTCTGGATTTTTTCGTCAACAAAATTTTAAGATACTTATTGTACTTTGGCATTTGTACTAAGGCTTCGATAAATGGGATATTGATATGGAGTTGTCGTAGATTCTCTAAAAACTTCCTTTGCTGTGCTTCTTTTGTTTCCTTTCTCAACCGGTTAGGGAAGGGAACTGATGGTTTTTGTAGTTTGATTAAGGGTTGGATAATTCGTTCCTGAACCTTTAAGGATTTATTTTCCACAAAAACTTCTCGTGGTTTTTCCGGTTTATCATGTTGTAGTACAGAAGGCTCATTATGGTTATCATTGTCTTCGTTGATTTAATTATCGTCAGTTACCCCAGATGTCATTTTTCCTTCTCTAGTCGTTACTCCTTTAACTGCGTGCTTCAGAAATAAAGCATCATTCACAACCCTTGATAACTCATATACTTCGGTTTTTAGCTCACTTAATAAGTTATTTTGCTCCTTTAACAAAAGCTCGTTGGTAGTTCTAAATTATTTAATGAATATCTCCATCTCTTCGTATTCTCGCTTGCCTTCATTTATGAATTTAGCCAACATTTCATCCATAGTCAACTTCTTTTCAGGATAAGCGAACTGGTAAGGAGGGAATCTAAACACTGTCCCAGAAACAAAAGACATAATTTAAAGTAGGATGATTATTCTAGAAAATGAAACAAAAAATGCTAACTAAGTTTGCTGCTGTATCAGACGATCAATACGCCGTATTTAGTAAAATGAATACGCCGTATTGATGTTTAATGTCGAATACGCTGTATAGGTTTTGAAAAGTGATACGCCGTATCCAAAGAGATGAATACGCCATATTCGGTATTCAACCAGAAGAAAAATAGCAACAATTAACAATACAGTCAAACAAACAAACACACAAATATGCAAAATAATTATCAACTAATATACAGATTAATTAACTAAACTAAACTAAAAACAATAAATCTAAACTAAAACACTAATAAACACGTATTAAAAAATTTCACTCCCCGAAAACGGCGCCAAAAACTTGATGTGTCATTTAGTATAGGTAATTTATTTATCAAGTTTTACTATTTATATTTTGCCGACTTTACGTATTAACTAACACTAACGGGCAGTGTACCCGATCAGTTGTAGGTTCGTTGGTAAGTAGGGTATCGATTACTAAGAGTGAGCGTTAATACTTAAGTCTATCAATATTTTAGTTAACTAGGTTAGTTCTAATTAATTATGATTAAACCTAATTAAACCTAAACTAACGCAAAGCCTGAGAGACTGGCATGAGTTTTGGTTTAATCTAAGCTAAATGAGACAAAGGACACACACAAGCAGATAAACAAATGATAAAGAAGCGGTCAAGCACTAATGTAAGAAAAATGTATTAGCCAGTTTAATATAAAAAATGCAGGAATTGTTTATGAGTGCAATGATTGTTTTACTTCGTTGGGGTTATATCATTCCTAAGCTTAGGTGGGTCTTCTCCCTAAACTTTAGGTTTGTTTTTCAGTTAATCCTGTCACAATTGAAGAATATTAGTAATCTTTAACAACAAGAACTAGAGAGAGAAAGTGGGAAGGAATGATGTATTTTAGTGAGAGAAAGTGATGGAAAGAAAATGCATTAAGGTAAAATGTGTGAAATTAAAATCAACCAACCACCTCTCCAAGGCATGGAGAGGTGTTTATATACTTATAAGGGGCGGATGGGCCTTGGCTTGATAGGCTTATCCATAGGCCTTGGTCTAACTACCTATGTAAGTTTCCAAAAATTACTTAACGAGCTAACGAATTTTATCTATGAAAGTGACCAACACTTTCGTGTTCCTAACAGTCTCCCCCTAAGGGAGGTCACTCCATTTTACAAAATTTAAACCTAGCATACTATGCTTCATCTTTAGTCTTGAGCTCGTTTAACTTTAATCATTAACTTGTGATTTGATGTAGTGATCATTGACTTTAGGCTTGAGCTTGTTCCTTTATCTTGACTTGAATGTGAAAATGTTATCTTAAACACCATGAGATCATCAACCAAGCATAATCTCGATTCGCCATCTTGTAAACTTTGCCATCTTGTGAGCTTGTGACTTTTGGACCGACATGCTCATTCCTTTCTTGATATGTTATCTTGAAAAGCTTTAATATTGCATCTTTCTTGAGGTTCTTCAACTTTAACACTTTGTCACTTCGAGAAAGACGTACGGTATCAGAGTAGCGGAAGACTTGAAATATGTACTTGAGCTTTCATGATGTCTTTATGTTTGTCGGTCGGGTATGAGCATGTGGCTATGAATCTTGTGAGTCAGCTAGAATCATGTAACTTCACCTCCATCTTTAAGTATCCTGCATTAAAACAGTTAGTAATAAAGCGGGGGGACGAATATGGCTTTATCATTCGCCCGTGTTTGATTGGAGTAACCTTCGAATCCGTAAGGATCGACCTGTGATTAGGTAGATTCAATTTAGGAAGAATCTCCTTGACAGATTTCCAGCTGAAGTATAGAATCTTTCTAACACATTTGCATTAGATTCATCAAACTCAGCATGTTCTCATTACCGGAATTTCTCAAAGCAGACAACACGATAAGAGTGAACCAGTAAATTACTATCTCACCGATTGAATAGAAAAATTGATTTGAAAAGTCAATCGACGTGTCACTTGCTAAAGTGATTTTGTGATACATCGAGAGTGTTAATCATTTCAAAAATTCATCAAATCCATAACCTGGAACAAGTTTAATTCATATAGAATTTCACCGTTGTTGCTTTCTAGTTGTCACAAGTTTGATTCATAAGAATTGCACAAGTCACCTACCATGAGCTTGTTTTATGTTGGCTCAAGCAAGATTTCCATCTTCACTGTGAATACTTAAGTATCACTCGGATGTTCTGGCAAAATCATAAGGATAATACATAGGACTCTTTATATTTCTCGTTATTCACATTGTGTGAGATAACAAGCATAATTTTGACAAGTGTCCTAATGAGATTTATGGATGATCTCTTTTGGCTCTAGACTCAATAGTGCACTTTGATTTTAGTGAACGGAGGCTGGAGCAGATTGCTACCTTTTCAATATCAACTAACTCGGAGTAAGAAAGTTGATAGAAATGCGTGTAATCTCTGTGAGAAATGAAGCAAGAGTCTTTTGAGAGACCTTGAGTGGCTAGGGAGGGTTGTGCATTACATCATTGGGTCCATGATGTCAGTCTTCAATGTCAGCAATCATCTTTATAATTCTTGACAGTAGACTACCTAAGTGTAAGGATGGCTTCTTTCTTTTCACCCTTTATCTTAACTTTTCTTTTTAATTCTTCAACCCCTTTAGCGCTTACCGAGACTTCATAACGAGTACCTTGTTGGGTTTGTTCCATTACTAGCTCCATCTCAGTCGGCACTTTTCCCGATTCTCACTTTTTCTCCTTTTGTATCATACCTAAGGACTTCTACACTATCTAGTGGATATCCCTGGGTAGATCCCTCCGGTTCTGGCTGGATCATGGGATTTGAATACCTATACCTAACCACCTTATAACTCCATAAATTTAAGTACATGGTCGGTCTTTCGGGTATTCCATCACAATCGAAGCCAAAATCATTGAAAAGTTCAATCAAAGTGTTTGATATAAATATCAAAAGATTTACACTTTGAGAGTTTTTCATCATCACTAAAGCTCTCCCTTAAGTGTGGAGTGCATTGAGTTCATTTTATCTGATCATATTTCAATACAAATTAGATTCAGTTTAATCACATTTTCTCCCCTTATCCAAAATGTTAATCCCTTGATATTTTGGATATCAATTTGATTAAACGTTTAGGGACAAAATGTTACACAATCTCTAACAGGAACATTTTAATGCTCCCCCTCAATATTTGAGGGTATATAAGACAGTGCTGAGTACAATAATTTGAAATTTTTTGAATTTACTAAGAAATTCTTGAAAATTTTGTACTCGAGCACTTCTTAATATCACCATAATGTCTACACTACATATATACAAATTTCACAAGTTATTTATTACGTACAAGGTTTGACCTGTTATGATGAGGACATCATATGATAAATCATATGGTCCTTTGCAGCAGTCGAAAGTCTCCCTCGTACGGTCTCCCACCAACAAATTTCTCCAAGCTCCGCATAATCCTCCTGGTCTTAAGCTGTTTATCAATTGCCTGGGTCATAGCTCCTGCTTTATCTCTATTACTTTGTCTCCAGATAGTTTGTGGCAGATACTTCATCCGAATTCCCTTTAGACGATCATCAAGAGCAGTCCGGACATCATTGAGTGTACCGTCACTAAACTTGTGTAGTTCATCAATACGCATCAATGTGTTCTTCTTGTCTTTGTTCTGGTAAATGAAACCTCTAGGATTGGAGTATGCTGAATAAGCTTCCCTTCGTTTAAGGTCTGATCTGTACGTATCCGACTTTGTGAGGTTAAGCTTCTTTTGGTAACTCTCAACACCTAATTAAAGGTCTTCCACATGCCTTTGGATGACAATGCTTCTTGTAAACATTCGCAAGGAGACATTAAAAGCTAGACGTTCTTCAACAGTGAGATTTGTCAACTTACCTTGAACAAGAAGAAGCAACATGTATTCGATGTCTTGGATGCAAATCCTGTTGAAATCGCCTTCTTTGAATGTATACAGCTTGTCATCATCTCTACGAACAGTGATCCAATCCAAATGCTTGTAATTATGCCATTCAACTATTTGAAGCTTTGTGACAGCGATGATTCTGCGTTTGGAGTAGACATCTCGAGCAGATTCCCTGTTAGCAATAAATCCATAGAATTGTTGTCGTTTTCGCCCCCAATGTGAGATTCCCCAGAGTGCATGTTTGTCGTAACTAACCGGCACTTGACTCCACATTATGTTAGGGACCAAATCTTTAATCCATTTGATATGCCCATAATCTGTAACCTTGGTCTTTGTCACTGAAGTTGTATATGTTCAACTTGAGACACCACCACTTAGATATGCAAGGTCGTTGTTGATGAAGTGATCGAAAGGTATGACACGACGACCTCGAGAATTAGGTATCAATGGTAGTGGTTTTTGCAGATCATGAGGATATTGCTGACCTTCAGGGTTGTTCCAGTCTAATTGATCAGTGGTTGCCTTGTAGACTTCTTCAAAGAAATATTCAAGTTCTACCAAACTCTTGCATGATTCTTTCATCAGCTCGAATGTTAGACCGGCTAATAATTCAGGAGTTAGAGTATCAACTTTAAGCCGGTTCATCACGAATGCTGAGAAGTCAAGAGGAGTGTCCATTAGCTCATTAAACGAATCATATGGATCTTCCATCTGGGCCAAAGAGCTTATCCAAGGTTGAACAGGTCCAAGAGCATCAAGCAAAGTCTTGTTCTAATCACGATCTAGAGTAGGAGGGTTTGCTGGTTTCTGAAACCAATCAGGAAGCTGAGAGGTCTCTTCATCACGTTGATCTTCAGTAACTCCTGTTTCAAACTCTTAATGTGTGGGTTCTTCCAAATCTTTGGCAGTTTGCATTGGCTCCTCTGCTTGAGTAGACTCGTCAGCAGACTTTTGATGAGATTTGGACCTTTCAGTTGACTTGCCAGTTGTCTTGGAGGTCTTTTCCTTTGGTGCACTGGTTGACTCTGGTTCTTTTCCCGCTCTTCTTCTCTTAGACCCCCGGTTTGATCCAGTAGAGGGTTCTTCATCTTTATCCTCTTCATCTCGACGTCTTTTAAATGAAATAGTTTCTCCATATGTGTCAAGTATAAGTTTTTCACTTTCGTAAGCGTCAACCAATGCTTTGTAGAGATTCTTTTGTTCATCAGATATGTGAATTGACTTATTGCTCTCCATCTTATCTATGAGATTCTTTTTTAGTTCTAGTTCGGATAGGTTGGCAGCTACGACATAAGATGTCTTAGATTCATTGGATGAACGAGTCAAAACCTCTGCTTCGAGTTGTTCATTTACAGTCTTCTTAATTTTTGGCAAAATCTTGGAGACTTGTGCTTTAACTTATTCTTTGACTTGATCCTTGATTATTTTCTTAATGTTATCATCAAGTTTATTGATGAAGTCTGCATTTTTAGCTTGAGCTTCATCTCTGAGTCTGTCAGACTGTAACTAAACGGCTATTTTGACGGCTTCATGCATCTTGTTGGCAAGGTACACATCAACAATGCCAAGAATTGAAGAAACTACTGCAGTAAACTGGTTCGTTTGCTTGAGTTCAGAAAAATTGGTTTCTAAAGTTTTTAATCTATGGTCAAACCCGAATAAAGAGCCAAAGTTGGGAAGATCTTGTAGGGAGGGGCTTGGAACGTTTGCTGATGTGGGAACTGGAGTTTGTTACAGATGTGTGATGAGAGGAGTGGGTGGTGGAGGAAGATTTGTTGCAGACAAAAGAGGTGGCTCAGCAATAGTAGTAACTGGAACATCTACCAGTGAAGTTGACTCAGTGTTAAGATTAAATAAAGAGTCAATACTTGTATCTGGACTGGGGTTGAGCATGTTAGAAATGAAGCTAGATGATACAGAAGAACTCTGTTGTTGACCTTCAGGATTGACCGGAGTAATGATCACATGAGTGTCTTCTATTACTTATGTAGTTTGAATGATAGTGCGTGGTGCATCTGTCATTTCAGTATCTCTTCCAACCAGATTGACGTTCACGTTCCTGTATAATTCATTTGCTTCGACCTCTTCATTTGTCTCATCTTCATCTGGTTTGTCTCCCTCAATATTCGCACCTTTAATTTCTTCATCACTGTCTTCATCATCAGTGGATTCAACATGAGATGATGTTTGAAACCCTAGGATCAAAACTGTCTTCTTCTTTATCTTCTTCCTCTTGTCTATCTTCTTCATCAGGAGTTGAAAACTTAGGATGAACAAAGTCATCACCATCGTTGTCTGAGTCAGTTTGCTCATTAACATCATCTTGCCCTTCATCATCTTGATCATCATGTTCTTGATCATCATCATCATCTTAATTATCAGCATCATCATCATCATCATCATCATCATTGTAATCATCATCATTGTCATCATTGTCATCATTATCATCATGCATGCCTGCTTCATCATCATCCTCCTCGTCACTGTACTTCCAAGAGATTTGCTCAACATCAGATTCATAAGTAGGTACATCGGGAACCCCTGGTGTGATATCAGTTCCTTCATCTGCACCTG
>BQNB010189741.1:0-11844 GCA_026074375.1 Tanacetum coccineum | reverse complement strand
TTAGTGTAATTTAGATTAGTGTATAATTCTGTATATTTTCTTGTATATTTGTTTGTTTCATTGTTTATTAGTTTAGTTGTTTGTGTGCTTATTTGTTTTCTAATACACTATTCTGGTCGATAACCTGATACGGCGTATCCACTTCCATTGGATACGGCTTATCCAACTTTCTTATCCAATACAACGTATTTATTCAAAAGATTAATACGACATATTTAGACTTATTGAATACGACGTATTGGTCGACTGATACATTAGCAGTCGTAATTTTGTATTCGATTTCCTATTTTCTATGTTCTCTCCCCTGAGGGCACATCCTACTGATTGTTTGTTCTTATTCTCAGGAAACCGTTTGACAAAGAAAGAAATCACGATGGCGGAACCAAATGAATATATTTTCGTTACTCGAAATAACTTCCTCGCTGATGATAAAGGAAGAATGGTCGAGAAGAGTTTTCTTGAAATACAAGGAACGTTTTTGGAGAAAATACATGATAATACTTTCAATGGGATGAGTGGAGAAAACGCGTTTAAACACATTGATAATTTTCTCAAAGTAGTTGGGCCACTCAAAATAAAAGGGCTGAGTCAGGATCGATTTGGGCTTAGCGTCTTCCTTATCTCATTCGCAGGTACCGCAAGTGAATGGTTTAAAAAATATTATATTGGCTCAGTTACTACTTGGGAAAATTTGGTAGAAAAGTTCATTCAAAAAATCTACCAACTTTCTGATGACAATGAAGAGATGGAAAGTGATGAAGATGATGACCCCGACGATATTGCTGAAATCTTCAAGATCGAAGACAACTTATTTGACTTCAAGACACCCTTGTGTAAAGAATTCAATGAATTCAACTACCACCTTAAAATCGACACGGATCTGTTTACTTTTGATATCCAAGGAATCAAGACTAACGAGGAGTATGAGTTGAATAATAATATGACAGGAGATCTTGAGGAACCATGGTCAGATAATGATGTACCATATCAACTGTGTGATCATATATGTGAACCATATCATTTTAAGAATGGAAAGACTAAATGGCCCATGTGTAGTTCAGATATTGATGGGTTCTGTAACGGTGGAGAACTACCCGGGATGGTTCGAGTCAGATGTATGACTTATTTTTAAGTTCACAAATGGTATGATGAGTTGACTGATGGAAAGCTGAAAGAAGAAGCTTTAATGCATAAGGCCAGATTTGAAGAATCATGGGGGGATGCAACTCCCAAAGTAATGAAATTCTACGCATGGTTGAAAAGTAGTTTTGAGAACTTCCACGAGCTAGATTATGATGTATTAGTAAAACTAGAAGAATATTGGTGGAAGGTAAATGCTTATGAAAACACCGCATTTGCTCGATGGGAAAATCACAGCCAGGGACCGTATGCAAACGCCATAACTAAAAAGGATTATGACCCTTATCTTGATATTAACCGTATCTTTGGTAGGAATTATAGAGCAAACAACACCGGTAATATTCAAGACAATAAGAAGGAACATCATGATCCATCAATCTACAATATTAGAAGATTCGAGATGATGAAATACTCATTCAATGCTGATGATGAGTATATTTCCATTAAAGAACGCAAGCACTCGGACCACTCAAGAACCAACGTTGATGCATGTCAAGCTTATCTAGAACTTTTTTGAATTATGGATGAGGGATGGCTCATGACCAAGGCAAAGGAGGAGTAAAGGAAGCTGAAGAAAAAGTCTAACTTAAAGACTAGCTGAAAGAAAAGTGCTTCCCGGGAGACAACCCGGATTGTTATTTATTTTTGTCGAGTTTGTCTTCCCAGACATCAATACGGTGTATCCGCTCCATACCATACGGCGTATTGAATGTTTGGACGTTATCAGTCCTTTATTTTATGCACTTTAAAAACATTATTGTCAGTTCTGTCTATACGACGTATTCATGCACATGATATGGCGTATTCGGCAGACTGACCCGTATTTACATACTTTTTACAGGTTTCTCAATACAACGTATTCCAGTTTATGGATACGGCATATTGGTCTCCTGTACAGTTTGTTTAGTTTATTTATAATTAACCGTAGGTACCGAGATAGGTTTTTGCATGTTTTTCCTATATTTTGCACAGGACCTCGCTGCAAAGAAATCGACAAAGTTGGTGAAGTATCGATTATCTGGAATCCTGTGTGTTGTAGTCATGCTGGTATCCAGACGCTTGTTAGAAACTATGTTTGAAGTCGAGTCTGGTTTTGTGTTTTTTGTGGATGTGAGTGATTCGGCAAACCTAACTTTCTTGTCCTTTTTCCTCGGTGTGACCTCTACTAATTGAGGACCAAAATTGTTGATGTTAGGGCAAGATCTACTTATGTGTGAAAGCAAATCCTGAATGACTTTGGTATACCTAAAGGCAGACTCTAAAAGTGAATCTTGAGGATAATTCGCTTTTACATGTTTGACTATATCCCTAAGGACCAAAGCTTCTTCGTGGTATGCTTAATATACGAGGAGTGAGCAGTCCTTTTATTCAGCAATTTGGGCGTGATTGGTTCCATATTATCCTTAGACACTTTTGGATCAACAGAGTGGGTCTCAGTAGTCTTGATCTCAGCTTTTCCTTTAAGTTTCCTTAACTCATTTTTAGGGCTGCTATGACCAAACCTTGTTCCTGAAGTTTTGCATTTAAATCAGAAATTTCCCCAGACTTTATATTGACTTGTTTGATTAACGCATCACATTGTTCTTTTGATTGAACACGTTTTGGTTTAATCGAGTCATAAAGTTGCTTATAAGTCTGTTTCAAATGCTCATTCTCAGCAACAAGTTTTGTCACTCTATGTTCCAATTCAATGTTAAGAGTCTCAATTTCATCCATGTCCATTTTGACTTTACTATCATCCACATTTCCTTTTAAGGACTTAATTTGCTCTTTCAACTTGACAATGACTGTGTCTTTCGCTTGAGACTGAGCTCTCAATTCATTTAATTCAAACAACTGAGTAAAACTTGGAGCATTTTGATTTAAAACACTGTTTTCTTGTTGAAAAATTTCTTGATTAAGTTGAGAATCTGCTTCCAAAGTGATGCAATGTTTTTCAAGAGTCGTAAAACTCTTACAAAGTTTATCGTAAGTTTCTTTATCAACAAAATCCTTTTTGTTGAAAGCTCAGTCATTGAGTCTGAGACACTTTTGACATTTATTCACAGTGTCTCTCAACCTTCATTCACATACAATTCACACACAGTTTTTACAATATCCTTATCAATGGGCTTGTGCAAGAGTCGTCATTTTCACTCAAAACTGATTATATTTTTACTTCGAAAGTTCTGGGGGGACTCCAAGCGATGTTGTTCGAAGCTGTTCCATTTGATAAAAGACTTTTTGGAATCGGCAAGTTCTTCAACCAAGTATTGATTAAAGTTATGAAGTCTCTTTAATTCTTTTATAGAACAGAATGATTTCATTCGAAAACAAGCCTTTGCATGTTCATACCCCACGTGCCCTCAGTGATAGGTGGTGCAGTGGTTCTTTCTTTGACATAACCAGATCCAAGCCAGTAAGCTAGCGTTTGTGCTCTTTCAAGCTAGTTTACACCTTACTTACTTTTGGGAAGTTTCTTTTGGAAACCTAAACTTTGTTGGTTATTGAAGAATGAGTTGGGTCTAAAAGCTGGGGCCGAAGTCGCTTCTAATAGGCATGTTACACTATATAAATTTCAGATTGTCGAACAAATCGTTTGTTGTAATCGTTATAAGAATGCTTAATTATGGTTTCGTGTTCACTCTATGTTGTACACACCAATGGATCTTGTTCTTTCAAAAGCCATTTTTGAACGACTCTCTCCTTCACAAAGCATTATTGATCATCAGTATCGGGTAATCACAACAGTATCCATTTTTAGTATGACATTCCCGTCATACCTGTTTTCAGCTTTGACTCCCGAACTTTATTCAGATAGAAAGGTTTTTCAAAACCGATTGCTTGTTTCGTGGTATGATCATAAACAAATTTAGGATTTAGTCTTCATAGGGAACAGTTTGCGCAGATTGGACCTCTTTAAAAATGATATATATCAAGTTGCTTAATTTTCTTTTTAAAGCAATTTCTTCATCAATATTGCTGTTTACTTCCATTTTTAATCCTTTTTGAGATCGAAAACTGTTTTCTTAAATCATCCTTTTCTTGCACTTGTTTCAAAAGAGTTTCCTAAGAGTAACAATCTCGGCATACTGTTCATTTGATCCTGAAAAACTGTTTTCAACATTTTGCATTTTCTTTCAATCTTTTAACCTCTTCCTTTATATCTGATCAAAGCTCGTAGTCAAGGTTTTTTAACCTGGTGCAATGCGTCACTTGGGTATTTAATTGTTCAAACATAGATAATATCAGGACATCTTGTTGAGCAGAAGAGTTAGAATTCTGGACATTTTCCTGTTGTGTTTCACTCAGATACTAAGAATAAGGAATGATATTGCTATCACTGGTTATTTCAGTTTCTGTCTGACTCACATCATTAGACTGTTCAGAAGACGTCATTATCTGCTCACTTTGATTGAATAAATCATAGTTCAGATTATCTGGATTGTGTACCTCAGTGAGTGCATCTGAGCCATTCCTGGAGAGATTCGCCATGAGAGCAATCTTGGCTGAGTTGAGTTCATCACAATCAGAGTCATAGGCATCCAGATCATCGGCTTGATAAGCAGCATTGTGGGTGATGACAGTCTGAGAGGTTTGAATGTCAGGAAGTCCTGGATCTGCCAAAAATGCTATTTCTTCCTCTGTTAAAGCTTGACCATTTGCTTTGAGTTGACCAGCAACACTTTATCATTGAACCATGTTTCATCCCTTTTCCTCTTGGGCTTAGTACACTGCTTGGCAATATGACCCTCCCCTTTGCAATTGTAACAGATGACAGTCCGTTGTTTCCCCGTGTTGCTTCCACTTGCACCAGGTGTGTATTTTCTCGTTGTTCCAGCAGCATAAGTAGTTTGTCTCCCCTGAACAGGTTGCACAGTTACTTTTCCATCATAGATGGTAGCTTGTTGACGAGGGTTTGATGAAGTTCTTGCGTATTGTTGGTAGTAGGATACCGGGATGGGACAACAGCATTGAGACGACATCATGTGATGATCGCACAATTGGATCTCCCCTTCTGGACACTGGACAAACTAGACCGGAGTCTGGTTGGGAAAATTCAGGTTGTTGCTGTTGATAGGCTGTGGGAGCATATTCCACTTGTGGGATTGATGGTTGTGAAGAATAAACGTTGTGGTGAACGGTGGATTGGTACTCATTTGATAGATAAGTAATTGAAAGAGGTGTTGATTGATTGGTTGTGAATTGTTGAGTCTGATACGGTGGAACAAACTGTGAAGACTGATATGGTGAAACATGAAAGTTGATGATAGTGACTTTGGGTGAGTGTGTAGATGAAGATTGATAAGATAGCTGAGTTAATTGGTGAGATGCACTAATGCGAGAGGAATCAGGTTGTATTCATGCATCAACGAACTTCATTTGCATGTCTTTCATGTTGTGGCAGGTAAGCATGAAGCTGATCAACCATTTGTCGTGTGCACAGTCTTTGACCAATTTAACATCAGTAACAAAATTTGCTCCATTTCATTCGGAAGTGTGTTAAAGAACTTTCGACTAAAGGTGTATGTGTGTGTTCTAGGCATGTGGTTCATTGTAAACGCCTAGAATGAGTGTTGTAGCCTCAAGATCAATCTGTTACTAGTTAGAGTAACTGTCCTAGAATTGATCATCTAGAATTGGGGCGAACTAGTGAATAATATGAATGAAAAACCTTGTCAAAATAACTTTGTTCATTATGCTATTTCCGTTATGCATTCTTTCATGTTCACTGTTATTTTTCCTAGATATAGATCTAAACAATCTGAGCTTACAACGATTCTTTAGACTTCACACCATCAATAATGACAGATTTACAAGTAGTTTGCCATACCAACCATCACTTGAGGAACTAAACCTAGGAAGTTTCATTCTTCCCTTCACAATTAATACTTATAACTCTTATGTTATGGCTAATATAGATTCTAGTGATAATGTAATGCCTAGGAGCATATATGAATACCTGAAGCTAGCTAATCTTAGGGGGCCACTATGTCAGTCAAAATGGATGATATGAAACAACAAGAAACATTAGGAACTGTGAAAAATGTCTTGGTTAAAATTGATAAGTTTGAGTTCCCATGCGATTCAGTTGTTACTGATATGCCCGAAAATCTTGGAGAAATGATTATCTTTGGAAGACCATTCCTAGAAACCATTCATGCCCAAATAGATGTATTCCCAGAAGAAATATCATTAGTGATTTGCGAAGATAGAATTAAATTTGACGTAAATAGAAATCCTTGCCAATCCAATGTTACAATCAAAAAAGTTTACATGACAAATACTTGTCAGGGGGAAGAATCCTTTAATCCCCTTGAAATAGGACAGGATCTATTCTTTTACGAATCCCTTGCATGTTTTCAATTTGAACATGATACTAGAAATTATGATACTATTAATCTACAGAATGAAATTGCCATACAAACTAACCTTTTTCTAGATAAAAAGGGGTTGACAAAAAGACGGCATATATGTAAACATGTTCAGGTGTTTTATGATGACGGAAGTGGTGAACATTGTGGAATGTGGCCTACTTGCGACCCTAACTCAAGTTTTTGCTATGGTTATAAAGAGGTTTTCGGAAAAAGCAAACATGGAATGCTTAGACAATGGGCATGTTTTCTTGATCATGAGAGGCATACAGTGAAAGGAAGTTGTATGGGATTTGCAGACTTTCTTCAAGTTCGTTACAGAAATTAGAGAATTGATGATACAACTCGTGAACGGAGATATTATGAATGGGTTGCTTAAAATTATGAGTTTAATAATAATATGTAGAATTCTAGTAATCTTATGATCAAACCAAGAACAAGAGTGAGATGTGGGTTGTGATGTTAGAGATAGAGAATGGATGGAATGGATGAAGTGTATTATTATGAAATGTTACAAATGGAACAACCAACCCCTCTCCAAGGCTAGGAGAGGGTTTATATAGTACAAGGATGGCCGGCCCATGGGCTATGATGGGCTTCCCATGGGTCTTGGGCCGGACTAGATTACTAATCTATTCATTACATAAACTACGAGCTAAGACTGTTACAACTTGGAAGTGACCGACACTTTTTGTGTTTCCAACATAATAGGACCCCGCCAACAACAACAGTGTCTGACAAATACCCATATAAAATCAACCATCCGACACTATCCCGCTGGATGAATGGGACACAAGGTACCATATTACCCATACATGGAGTACTTCTAATCAAAACATACCTAATAATGACCCTACACCGTTTTCACTTGAGCATTCGAAGTTAGGAGAAAAAGCTCAAACAAGTGAATCATCGAAGTTACGACCCTTTAGGCCACGCCCTTGTGATTACTCATTTGATGAATGGCTAAAAGTTAAAATAGGGCATACTGACATATACAACTCTGATCGAGAAATCGTGTTCAATGAATGGATTCTAGACAGTTTTGATGTTGAGGAAGCATATGCTAAGGAAATTGGGAATCCATACTCACGAAGATTTGACGAGTACAAACAAGTGCTTGACAATGA
Source organism: Tanacetum coccineum (assembly GCA_026074375.1). Taxonomy (NCBI): domain Eukaryota; kingdom Viridiplantae; phylum Streptophyta; class Magnoliopsida; order Asterales; family Asteraceae; genus Tanacetum; species Tanacetum coccineum. The sequence continues at coordinate 4,220 of BQNB010189741.1, read as the reverse complement.
GGTTGAACAGCTGTCAAATGAGTACACTCTAAGAATTGGAAAAAGGGGTATGTCCTGGATGATGTTTGGGAGAAATGCGAGCAATAACATAGAAAAAGTATCGATTCTTGGTATGACGGTGGATTCGAAGAAGATGAGCTATGGCAAAGTGGAGATGAAAAAACTGACTATGAACCATGTTAGGTTCATAAAAAGTGTCGATTATGTGATTTAGTTATTAGTCTTTATTTTGTTTAGAATAAAGTAGTTTGTAATAAGGTATATTTTGCTAAAAGTAAGAAATAGCATAATTGCCAAAGAATAGGGACTAGAAGTGAAACATTAGAAAAATAAAGGAAGGGAAGCCTCCTTCCTTCTCCTATATCTCTCTAAGCTTTCATGAACAATATGTATGATTCAAGATAAACAAGACCTAACAAACCACCTTTTGTGGACATTAAAACTTTTGAAGTAAATAAGTATTCCTTTAAAGGGGGCAAAGTTATATATGTATAACCAAACAAGATGATGCCTTGCCTTTAGGATGAGTAAATGGGGCATGATTTAATGCAATGATTAGAAAGGAGCTGAAGGACAAAGGAATTGCCTATGACAAAAAGTAGAATGGGCATGAGTCTAACTTAAAGACTTTTTAATAAACAAAAGTGCTTGTCGAGAGACAACCCGTCTTTTTATCAATAAATTTCATTTTCCGCATATTAGTTGGTTTGCATGTTTTACTTTTATAGCAGTAGTTACAGCGTAACATACATGGTTACGCCGTAACCTATTCAATTACGATGTAAACCTTCTTAGGGTTATGCCGTAAACTTATAAACTAAAATTTTAAAATACCACATGATTACGGCGTAACCACCAGAGTTACGCCGTAACCACTTTCTGAAAAACCTTAAAATTAAGTTTTAACGCATTGCTAAACCTTGTATATCTAAATGAACTTTGTGGGTATGTTCTCTAGAAATCCTCACGAGACTTCACTCGTCCTCTTAGGCCACCAAGTGGTTTAACAGGCTTGTTGCATATGCCAAATGCAACCTTCATTCCTACGAAAGTGAGTTAGGTTTGTATATTTATCATTGAACGATTTTATGCTATTAGTGTTTTTTAGTGATCACAGGGGAAAATGAGCTTGCTTAAAATGGAGATTTTTTGAATTTCTTTGCCGGCTTATTACATTTCATATGTTCAGAAGCAAAGCTCAAGGGAGTTTCTTGTTCTAATTGTACTCTTCCTGTTTATTTCATTTTTTTAATGTACAATAGGGACATTGTACAAAACAAGTGGGGGGATGGGAGTAGAATTATTACTTGACCTATTCTTGCCTTCGATTTCCTAGTTTTCTTTTAAAAATGATGCCAATTTTAAAAATTTTTTACATGGGTTTTACTAAACTAGAATTAATCATTTGCCAAATGCACTACTGTCATTTATTATTATTGGTGTGGTTTAAGCCTGAATGTTCCGTTTTTATACATTTTTTCATACAAAAATCCACCAAAATATTAAGTGTGCCGGTAGTATTGTTGACTTTAAAACTTGGTATGTACATCATTTTGAGACCAAATTAATTAGCAGGAATAGATAGTTTAAGAAGGCAACATTAAGGAATTCACCAAATAGCCATTATGTGTGTGTTTATCGACTTGTTACACTGACTTGTTGACCCCCCGTATTAAAAACCCTTTTGTTTCACTCATCATTAGTTCAAGATACGCCTAGATCACTTGAAAAGCCAATTATGTTTTCACCCATATTATATGTTTCGTACACCCATTTCACCTTAGCCAACCTTGTAGTCTATATTTATCTTTGTGTTGAAATTTTTGGCTACCTAAGTCCATGGTTCAAAAAAAATGGTTCAAAGATTGGCACTCACTTTGATGATATATTATCTTGATTATGGAAGACCCCTCAATATTATCACTTTCGATATTGTTTATCTCAAGTGGGGGGATATGTGATACGTTGTATACAAGAGTATTGTAAAAAAGAAGAAGAAAAAAGGTGGTGTAACTATAAGCCACCTAGTGATATAACTCCTAATGTTGGTTACGTGTTATAAAACCAATAAGTAAAAAGGTGGTGCAACTATAAGGGGGGTGGGCGTGGGGGGGGGGGGGGGAGGGGGGGGGAGGGTGGGGCGGGGCGGGGGGGGGGGAGACATAGTGGAAAAATTGGGGGATGGTGGACTACAAGCCATCCGAATATAAAGGTGTGCCACCCTATAAGCCACTAGTGGATGAATGGTTAGCATGCTCCACAAGATCTCATTTATTAGCTAACCTATATTGATGATATGATTAGATTTTCGCACTCGAAGACTTGGACTATGGATGGACAATAGCTGGTTATGGATACCTTAGATTATATAGGATTGTTTGTTTTTTGTTTCTATCTTCATACCAATTAAATGTGTATCCTATGTCTATCCTAACCCTTTATATCACCTAATAAACTTGTGTTATGTCACCCATGTTGCCATTAAGAATTGTTTAGACCCTAACTCTAACTGGTGTAGATTTGTGTACTTCCCAAGCTTATGATAAAATACATGCTATGACTATGACAGTTGAGCGATTCACCTAAAAAATGATACACCTAGATAGTTGAGAGTTGAGTGATTTTTGATTCTCATTTTCGTGAGGTGTTCTTTTTTTTTTTTTTTTTTTAGCTTTGATGTTTCTAGCATAAGTCTTTTATAGATTCATTTCTTTGAGTTAAATTAGAGAATTTTTCTAAACTATTCTAACAGGACTACTTGAGGGCAAGCAGAAGTCAAATGGGGATATTTAATAACTATTAAATATTGATTATTTTTAGTGTTAATTTCCCATGAAAATTCATGAAATTTGTCTTATAAATACTTGAATTCGATACATTTACGGTTATTTAGTTGTTTTCAGGTAAAATGCAAGTATGTGACAAGAAACACGGGAAATGGATGAAAAAATGAAGATAATACGAATTCTTAAGAGATGTTATGATGTAACCCCTACGATAGTGTTACGCCATAAAATATTTTAGGAAAGACACGTCATTTAGCGACATTACGACGTAACCACACGCAAGGTTTACACTGTAACATTATTATTATGGAAGGCTGAGTCATCCAAGTCAGCATTACGGCGTAACATGGACATTTGATTACGTCATAACATCTTTTAAGCCTATAATATGGAAAGAACGAGTCAGCAGTTTACGGCGTAAACCCCTAAAAGGTTACATCGTAAAGTATTCAAAACTTATAAATAGACGCTGTTGGGTTTTAGAAGACTTTACAACTTACTGGTGCTGGTTCAACATTAGTGTTGCTAGTGAAGATTTAGTGCTGCTAAGAAAGATTGAAGAAAATAGACTAAGTCTTTAGTATTGTTAGAGTTTAGTTAGTACTGCCAGTACATTGCCAGTACTGCTAGTATAGTTAGTGTTGTTAGTAGTAAGTTAGTGCTGCTAGCATATAATAGTTAGTGCTGTTAGGAGATATGCATGAGTTAAATTAGGAATAGATATGCATTATCTCCTTACACGTTTTGTAAGCCCATTAGGGTTTCCTTGGTGTATAAAAGGAACCCTAGGCATAGTTAATAGATATAGATCAATAGATATCAATTAGCAATCATAGCTTGTAACCTAGTACGATTTAAGTTATAATACAAAAGGTTGAGTTTGATAAAAGATCTTTTGTGTTTTACTTAATACTGTTCTTCTTAGCATTATTGATTAGTTTCTGCATAATCAATAGTGTTCAATCAGTGTTTCATTATTGTTGCTTTGGATTTATTTAAAGTAACAAACCCTTTGCAAGCTAAAGGTTCAAGATCTATTCAGTAAGGGATCCAACAAGTGGTATCAGAGCTTGTGTGGAAACTCTGAATAAGAAGAACTCCATTAGTTGAGCAGATTTACAATCAAACCAGGAAGATGACAGAACAAGACTCTCCTCCACCAACTATTACAGTAATGAAAATCCCTATCATCAAGAAGGGAGAATATGATATTTGGAGCATGAGAATGCGACAATATATCTGCCACACAGGTCATAACCTATGGGATATAATTGTCTATGGAGATCTCCATGAAGAACCTGCACCAACAAGAGATCAATCTGGTCCTTCTGCTCCTCCAGTTCCTAAAAATGCAAAATAACTGGCTGCCAAAAGGAATCAGGAAAGAGTTAAGAGCATCTTGCTTTTAGTAATACCTGATGAATATCTCATTAA
>BQNB010189739.1:0-11845 GCA_026074375.1 Tanacetum coccineum | reverse complement strand
AAAGACTATAGCTGGGAATTCAGTTTCAACAGATCTGAGGTCGTGAACGTCTTCATCATACCAGATCTTACCATACGTAGCAGTTTCCCAGTTATATACCTTACCACGCCTACGAGCTTTTTCTTCCTCAAGCCTGATGTACTCTTCCATAGTAATATTGGGGTCGTCCATTATAACCTGTAATAATATTCACTAGGAAAGAAAACTGTCAAATAGCTTAATACGCCGTATTCAGTAAACTGAATACGCCATATTGATGACAGAGTCGAATACGTTGTATTGGTTTAAAAAAAATATACGCCATATTAAGTATTTGACTCAGAAAAATTATAGCGAACTATAATAATACAGAAATACACAAACATAATATGCAAAATATACAATGCAGAAAACAAACACACAAAACAAACACACAAATATGCAAATTAATTTAAACTAAACTAAATTAAACTAAACTAAAACACTAATAAACAAGAATTAAACAACTCCACTCCTCTGAAACGGCGCCAAAAACTTGATGTGTCGTTGTGCGTAGGTATTTTATGTATCAAGTTTTACTATTTATTTTATGCCGACTATACCTAAAAACAACACTTTAACGGGAAGTGTACCCGGTCAGATGGAGTTTCGTGGTAAGTAGGGTGTCGATCACTAAGAGCAAGAGCATTAATATCTAATCTATCAGTATTTTAGTTATCTAAGTTAAACCTAAAACTAATGCAAAAAAGGGGGTTTCAGCCTGAGAGACTGGCATGAGTTTTGTATATCTAACCTAAGGTTTTGATGACAAGTAAAGCAATAAACACACACAAGAAGAATAACAAACAATAAAGAAGCTGTCAAGAACTAATGTAAGGAAAACGTATCAACCATGAATAATCTGATAAAACGCAAGTTTGTTTATTAGTGCAATGATTGTCTTATCTCGAAGGGCATATCATTCCTAGACTTAGGTGGTACTTCTTCCTAAGACCTCGACACGCTAATTATTTCACAGATAGACGCATCCGCATAAAGCATCCTTATGTTAATTATAATCTATCTTAGGATCTAAGCAATGGTGCTCTTACTAAACCCTAGCTCATCGAGACTTTACCCACTTACTGCTTAACAGCTCTTTATATACTAGTAGTCCACTGTCCGAGTCCTTACCAATGGAATAAGAACGTACTCGTTGATACCAAAGTCACCTTATGGCTTAACTAAGCTGACTAAACAAAAGGCAAAGATAGGTCAATATTTGTGATCCTATGATTCTAGATATATAAATTGCAATATGGAGAGCTATCCCAGACTCTTAGCCTACGCCCAAACAACACCGAAGTTGTAGCACATTAAATATGTAGAACTAGACCCAGTTAAATGATAGGTCGCATACTTAAGCACGTAAACGAATATAAATTGATAAACATAAACAACAATCAACGATAAATTAAGCAATCAAGATAAACAAACCAAACATTAGATCTTCATAAACATAGCTGATACCTAAAGGTATCAGTCGATAGTCATTGTAAAAATACACACGGTTTGATATATGAACGATTAAGATAAAGAAACCTTAATCGAACGTATTCAGTTATGCGAAGATTATAAGAGTTTTCCTATGATCTTGAGGCTCTTTTCTGACCTTCTATGCTCCTTTATTCGTCTCTTGGTCGACTTGGTGGTTTAGGGATTCAAACTGAGTTTAGGGTCGTCTATTTATAAGGTTTGGAAGTCAGTTTGATACGCTGTATCGAGCCATGTGGGATACGGCGTATTGGGTATTTCTTAAAGTAAGGACCACGTTTAATATCTTCTCGAATATTTAATTAGTATATTATGAATACGGCGTATTGATGTCTCATGGATACGGCGTATTGGTCTTTAGAATAGTAAATCTTCAAAATATCCTCGTTTAAGCTCCAGAATGCACGCCTTTTGTTAATATTCACCAAGTACTCCGTAATTACTACAATTGTCAAATATAAACGATTAAGTAACAATTCTTTGCAATAATTATACAATATGGGTTAATTACATAGGATAAATGATGCTATAAAATAGACGTTATTTGATGTCATCATACCCACTAAAAATGCCAAAAAAATATGTTACACCTTTTAGCCTAGCCTTACCATAGTCAAAGTCTAATGGTTGGTTGCTAGCTACTTGGAAAGATGGTTGTTATGTGGGAAATATTATGAGTTTAGAGAAAGTTGCTAACTCCATGTCTTATGACATTTGTTTGCTACAAGTATATGTATAATGACCGATGGGCGATGATAATAAAAAAATAAATAAAGTCAATGTGCTATATGTTATAATGATGAAGAAAGATGAAGAATTGATGTATCGATAATGCAGGCCCAAGTATTGAAGAACATGCCCACTTGTTTCTAGAAGCCCAAGATCATGTGAAGAAAATGGCTTCTTTCAAAGTGGCATAACTTGGGCTCTAGGACTCCGTTTTAGGCCCAAGACCAACCGATTTAAAGCTTAGAACGAGGAAAATGCCGTGGTAAACAAATGTAGTTAGTTAATAGAACTTTTGAACCCTGAAACAATATATTTTAGGAGTTATTTGCATTTTCATGTTCTTTTTGGGTTTTTTAGACTTTTGTTTTGAGGCTAGTTTTTGGCCCGTTTGACTTTTGAGGCCCATTTCAGTTTTGTATGACTATTTAATATGTGTATTATAATCCTAGCTAGTTAGTTCCAAAAAATATGAAAAATCTATTTTTGGCAGTTTTGCTAAGAATCATCCTAGTAATCAGTGTTCGTTTCAATCAATGGTTATTGGAAGAATCAATCTTGGTATTCGTGTAAAGCTTTGTGTTATCTCATTTTTAGTCTACATCATTGTTAGCCTTGAAAGAACAGAATGATTCCCTGATTGTTGAACTCAACTAAAAAACACTTGAAATCAATGATTTGAAAGCTCAGTTACAAGACAAGATGATCGCAAACACTGAAATGCGTGAAAGTTGGAACAAAATAAAAGGAAAGGGTGTGGATACTAATTTTGGAAAATCATCAATCTTGGGAAAATCACCTTTGCAAACAATCAGAAATCAACTAGTTGTAAGATAACGAACTATGTTTAAATCTGAACGATCTTAATTTTTAAAAACTCGGTTTGCCTCCCAAGTTGTTGAGAAAATTGATTTGACAAAACCAGTCACTCCACATTCTTGGCCTTAAGTAAGACAATCCATCTTTGCAAAACCTCATCATGTGAATTCACGTGGCCCATCTAGGAATAGTTTAAAGACTGTGTCAAAAATGTCACCAAAAGAATCTATAGGATCAAATGACATGGTTCATAATAGGGGTGGGCATACCGGACCGGAGACCGAACCGGACTGGAAAACTAGACCGGACCGGACCGACCGGGCCGGACCAAACGTATTTCGGTCCGGTCCTCAGTCCGTGGTTTTTGTTACTTTCGGTCTCGGACCGGTCTGACCAAAAACCCGATGATTATGCCGTATAGGACCGAACCGGACTGAAGACCGACCCGGACCAGACCGACCCAGACCGGAACGTACCATTTCAGTCCGGTCCTCTGTCCGGCATTTTGGACTAACTCGGTCCTCGGTCTGGTCCGGTCCGGTCCTTGGACCGTGCTCACCCCTAGTTCATAACTACTACCTAGAGGAAGCTAAGAAAAAGGCACAAATTCAAAAAGACCAATCTTTGAATTCTAAACCTAGTGTGCAAAATATTGATAGATTACCAAACACTGGTAATGGGAGCGAATAGAAACCTAGTAACTCTTATCAACAACCTAGGAATTAGCCACCATCCATGAGTAGTCATGTATCGAACAGAGCTATTAACATAGCATAACCACTTAGGAACTCTAAGCCTTTCTTGTATTCTAAAAATTTGGCATGTCCTACATGCAAGAAGTGCATTTACACAGCGAATCATGATGCGTGCATTTTCCAATACCTCTCTGAGGTAAATTCTCATGTCTCTGCACAGAAAACATGTGCACAATCCAATAAGACAATAAGAAGATACACACCCTTAGAAAAGAAAAGCGAATCTAAGAAACCTAAAAGACAGATCTCTACATGACAAAAGTTTTCCCTAAATAAAACTTCCGCTATGTATGTAAAAACAACACCTCCTAGATCTGGTCTTATGTAGAAACCCACTGGTAGAATCTTTAGTTCTGTTGGTCTCAGATGGATTCCTACGGGAAAGAATATTAGAACTTGCCTGAACTCAAATGATAGTGCAATACCATTAGGAGGAAACGTGTACTCCTAACACTGTTGTTTGTGTAAACTCTTCTTCTTTGAGTGCAGGTACCTCAACGGATTCCGAACCCATTTCTTCAAACAGTTCATCTAATATAAATATATTATCATCTTCTTCTTTGTATAAATATTCTATTTGTAATTATTTTAGAAACTATTTCTGAAAAAGAAAATACAAAAATATAAAATTTCAAAAACAAAATAGAAAAATAGAAAATACCTCAAAAACAAAATACAAAATCAGAAAATTTCAAAAATACTAAAAAGAATCTTCTCGATATGTCTCTTGTCATCGATAATATTTACGTACTTAGAATGTCGATTAATATTGACACGTGTATGTAAATAAAGTTCAAACAAGAGTTTAAACATTTCAAATCATGTCTTTTGTAATTTTCTTAATGGCTTATGTGCAAAGAAAGGAAAGTTTATCTTTAAAGATAACGTATCCTAACAACAGGAAGAGCAATATTCTCGGTCTTGAGCTATTTTCACAAAACATTCAAGGTTTTGAGCTCAAGATCATGACTTCTAATTACTCGTAATTAGAATTCGTTATTAAAGAAAAGAAAAGTCTACGCTTCAGTGCGATTTATCTTAAAAAGAAGAGAAATCTTCTTCGTCGTGAGCATTTTTTCAAAAATCCTCTTGCTCGGGACATACGACTTCTAAGTAAATATCAGCTTAGGACTCATTCTTCAAATAAAGGAAAGTGTGCACTCATGTACATTTATCCTAACAACAAGAAGATAACATCTTCTCTGACTTGAGCTAACACAAAACATCAAATCAAAGACATTTAAAGTCTTTAGAGCTCAAGTAACATTGGTTTTCAAACGTTGAACACAATTTTTCAAGAATGACTCTTTCATGACAACATTTCACAAAAAGTGATTTAACATATGGCATCTTTCAAAATTGTGTGTTCAACACTTCCTTCCTTATGAAACTTTCAAAAGACGATCATTTTTACAAGTGAATCAATTTTTGAGGGGGAGTTTTTCAAAAACCAAAGTTTTAATGCTTTTGGATACATCATCTCATGACAATTCTTTATGTGTTCAAAACATTTAAACTGAACTTTATCAAATGTGGTAATTCAATGTCAAATAGATTTTAAAGAGTGTGGATATATCGAAAAATGCGCTAGTGATCTAAGGAACATCCGATCTAGAGAAATAGAAAATCGCGCCAGCGAATTAGTGACCATCTATTCTAGATAGACACATACTCGGATATAGCTTGCTTTCTCATATTTGTTATAAGTTGATTCAGTGTATGAGCACAATTTTCAAGTATTCTTCAAAGATTATTTATAAACTTTTAAAATTGTGTGCTTAACACTAACTCAACCTCAATTTTATAACTCTTTTACAAATTGGTATCATTATTTAATGGTATCAAACATATGTAAAATTGAGGGGGAGTTGATGGAACATTTTTCCATAATTTTCCATTAATTCATGTAATATATAACTGGTATCATTTTTCTCCCCATGAAACTTTTTCATGTCTCAAATTTTAATCAACTGGTATAAAAATACAAAGAGATTTATTATTTCTATAGGGGGGACAATGTGATTAAAATGTGATCTCTAAGACTCAAAAATTTAAGTGTAATCAACTCTTACCTCCATCTACCAAACAATTTCGAATATCATTGCACATGTGTTTGGGGAGCATTTCTAAAGAATGAAACTTTCAAAGTGTTAAATGTTTTGATTTATTTCAAACACTTTGATTGGTTTTCAAACAAGGTTTTATGGTTTCGATCAATATACCCAACAACCAATTAACTCACTACGTCGATGAAGTCATAAGGTGGTTAAGGTTAGGTATAAGTCCTATGATCCAACTAGAACCAAAGGATCTACCCACGGACACTCTATAGTTAAAAATAGCAGTCCTTAGGTAAGATTTGAAGAAGAATAAGTAAAGGAAATAATGTTGACTAAGACATGAATTATTACTGAAACATTCACAACATGGTAATATTAATGACGTCTTGGTAAACTTTGAAGGGGTTGAAGGATGAAAAAGAAATGTAAGGATAAAGGGTGAAAAGAAAGAAGCCATCCTTACATAATTTAGGCAGAAACCGGGTCAATACATAGTCTATCAAAATCACAAAGATGATTTTTTATATTGAAGAAAGTCATCATGGACCCAGTGATGCACTACACAACCCTTCCTAGCCATTCAAATCTCTCTCAAAAGATTCTTGCCTCATTTGTCACGGATATTAACATGACTTCTATTGACTTCTCACTCTGAGAATGTTGATATTGAATAGGTGGCAATCAACTCTAGCCTCCGAGTACTAAAACCAAAATGCACAAATTAAGTCTAGAGCCAAGAGATCAAATTATAAATCTCGTTAGGACACAATTCCAAAATGCACTTGTTGTTCACAAACAAAGATAACAAGTTGTAACAAAGATTCCAACGCATTATTATCAAATCTTGCCAGAACATTTAGAGTGATACTCTTTAGTATTTCACAGTGACGAATGTAAATCCTTCTAGTGTCAACATCAAACAGAATTACGGTAGGTGGCATGGGAAATCTTATAAAAGATTAAACATGTGATAACTGGAAACCCAATGTGGTCTAGGTTATGAGAATCGACAAAGCCTTCAGTTTTTGATGTTTACTTTAAAGTTTACTTTAATTGCTCACCTATATTCGTTGTTATCCTATCTTGAATGGGAATCCAGATTTAGGAACGGTTATGGAATATCAAAAAGCTATGTTAGCATCCCTAGATGTATCAGCTTTAGATAAACCACATTTCATGCTGTAAAACCTGTTAAGGAGATTCATTTTACGAATCAAATCCTGATGACGCAGGTATAGTAATCGTACTGTCAAACGGTCCTGACGGAACCGGAGGTTAAAGTTACCAAACGTCAAGGAATACACAAGACATTTTTCCATATCTGTGTTTATTTGCTAACCCATACATGCAGGTACCAAAAAGGCGTAACTACCTTAGATCCAGCAGAGTCAATCTCATCGCCACATGTTCATATTCGAACTTTAAAGAGTCAAAAATCCAAAGATGAAAGCTCAGATCAAGCAAGGATACTCTTTCGTAACTCTGCTAATCAAGATCTTCATCAAAGACATCAAGCACATAACTGTAAAGTGGATCAAGTCAAAACCACCACTTCAAAGAAAGATGTAAAATAGGAGATTGATAGCTTTCAAGACAAATATAAACATGTTGGTCGGCAAGTGATGATGAAAAATTTAAAGATCTCAAAACTCAAAGTCAAAAGACAAGGCTCAAGATCAAGATCATAAAAGCATGATGGAACAAAGTCTACTACAATAAAGTTCAAGACCAAGACACAAGACTATAAGAGCATAAAGTCAAAGAAAGAGATGATCGCTCCTTTGAGGGGGATTGTTAGCCTTAAAATATTAAGTATAACAAGAAAAGTCATGGTCATCATTTATATAGTGTCTATCTTACGTTTTAGGAACTTTGTAATAAATGTAATAGACTAGTTATGGACCCTGGCTCGAGCTTTAAGCTAATATTGTATAAGTTATGGGCCAAAGGCTATAAATACCCTTCTCCTCATGCGGAGAAGGGTTGGTTATTGTATGTTCTCTCTTTCTCATAATACAATCCTCCTTCCACTTTCTCTCCTTCTTCTCTCTAAACATTTTTCTCTCTTATCTTTCTATCTTTATCTCTTATCTTCTTGTTGTGAAATGAAGTAATTTTAGGATAACAATCAGTTTGCCAGTCTGAATCATTATCCATATATAAAAGAACACTACAACAAAATGAGGCTAATGCAACATTTTATAAGCAACACTTTTAAAATATGTTGCTTTTTATAAAACATAGAGAAAATTGCAAAAATATTCCTTGTGGTTTGGCCAAATTGCACGTTTGGTCCGCGTGGTATCGAAATTGCAAAAATCATCCGTGTGGGAAACCTTGGATTCCACTTTTACTCCTTTGTCGAACAAAAATGACTAAAATACCCTTCTGTTTCCAAAATGAAGATAAGGGTATTTTGTTCATTTCAGTTCGACAAAGGACTAAAAGTGAATGAAACCCAAGGTTTCCCACACGGATGATTTTTGCAATTTCGATACCATGCGGACCAAACATGTAATTTGGCGAAACTACAAGGACGATTTTTGCAATTTATTCTAAAACATTAAGCAACATTTTCATGATAAGTGTTGCATTTATGAGTCTAATGCAACTTTTTTTATAAGTGTTGCAACATTTAAGAAATAATAATATGTTAAATTTAATAAAAAAGTTTGAACCGACTCCCACACACCATAATGAAATTTTAGGTTAAACTATTTCCGCTTCTTCAAAAAGGTATTTTCCCTTAAAATTAGCTTCCCCCATTCTTACCCTCAATCTGTCAAACCAAAACCATCATTTATCCTCCCACTTCCTATCTTTAGTGTCACTCCTTCATAAATATCTCGCATCTCTATTATCTCCTCACCACTTCTTTGTTTTGCAACAAAGATTGCTCGGATCTAAAGCCCTTATCAAGACAGAAAATTAGAGCTACTTTTACTGCAATAGTATGTAATTATGTTTATATATTATCATGTTTGAGCTGTCTTTTTATTATATTATCTCATTAAGTAGCATAACTTTTAAATTGTTATTCTTTTTTAATTTTAAAGAAGCATAATTATATTGTCATTGTATGTATTGCGCGTGATATCAATCGGCATAATGGTTATTTTGTTTCTCTTTGGAATTCTGTATGAATTAATATGCCGCTACGTATACCCTTTATAAACAAACTTAAAATAAACCTTGTGAATGAAATTAAGACTGTTACGGATGAGGGATGTGTATGTGTTAATTTTAGGGTTAATGTGTATGTACATTTTTTGGGTTAGTTGTAGGCTTATATATGTATGCGTATATTTTACCTTGTTTGAGCCTTAATTAGAACTTAGGGTTAAATTTATAGATCTAATTACATAGAGGTAATTAATCGTTTGTAATTTTATAACTTGTTGTTGTTATGTGAGTACTTGAAACAAACTTGGTAATCCTTCTTTTCTATTCCCTATCTTTATATATTATGAATTAGAGCGCATATGTTGTGTTCCAATTACATTTATGGTTTTGAAGAAACTTGAACAATATCAAAGGAAATCTCAATAAGTCCTTAGGCAAATATGTATCCGTAGTTAACATTTAATCATCTTAGTTTTTCGGTGTAAAGTGCCCAACTTATATTAATTATATAGGTGCTAGACTAGCTTATCTTAAATGTGTACTTGTTATTTGTACTTGTGATCATAGATGGGCAACAAGAATTTATGCAATCAGTGTCGAGGCGTGTACCATGAAAGAAAAGTGCTTATATGATTTATTTACAATCCAAAGATTAATGAAAGCATATCCTAAGGCTATTTGGGTTAACTAAACTGCTTGGTTATATGAGGCTGTTTGAAATTGTTGATTCAATTGTTTATGTTTTATTGCATCTTGGGAAGGAAAAGCTAGACTAGGACAAAATTATTTCCGACATAGTTGCAATGCAGGTAACTATAGTTTTATGTTTGGATTGGACTTTTGAAAAGGAAAAAATTATATGCGTATACTTTTGTAGTATGTTGACTCATACATGAATGTTAGAATGTGGATATGTATATAACCTTTTAGTAAGTAAGTGGACTTCATATCTGTAGGAGGTTAAGCATTCTTTCCTTATTATTTATACTAAGGTTATTATCGGTATTGTATGCTAATGATTAATCGTAATATATGCAGGATCTGAAGTCTAAACTTTAACATATTGGAGTTGCACGACTATTATTAGTATGAGTTATTATTGATGTTTTGTAGAAGGTATGAATTCATAATTCATATTCTATTTGATATTACATGCTGCAATAGTATATGTGGATTTTGTATGTTGTGTTTGACCATAAAGATTATATATGTCAAAATTAGTTGCACATTAATTTTGCAACATCGGAGGATAAGGAAGGTCATATGGTCATAAAAGATAACAATATCACCACGCCTCTTCCCTATGAGGACCCAAAACTTCATGTATGCTTTAAGGTCTATTGTTTTAATTAATTTTGTATCGATTGGGTTTTTCAAAGAGCTACTTGTATGATATTGACAGATTTATAAGAGTTTTTTGTTTTTGTAATTAAACAAGTTCAATTGAAAAATACAACTATAACGTCATCCAGGCATTATAATGTCTTTTTTTATAATTTTGTTAGCTAACCTGAGTATCTGGTTTGCTGTATAATATGCATATATAAGTTAAATAGAATATTATACCATTGATTAGATCTAGACAAGGTAGATTTGGTTGGTGCCTGAAAGTACTCAGGAATCAGGATGATGTCTATGCTTGTTTGATTCATCCCTCTAGATACTTAAATAGATTGCATAATGGCAACAGTCATTTATCATTAGTACTCAAGTATAGGTATCAGTTGGAACATAAAGATAAAAGAATTAACTAAGTATCAGATCGACCAAATTGAACAAATGATAGGTCAAGATCATGTTGTTCATTGGGAATTGAAGAGGGGAGAACGAACAGACATCGAACGATTAATTTCTATTTCTTTTTATCGTGGAATTCGTCATCAAGATGGATCACCCTTACGCGGTCAACGAACTCATACTAATGCTAGGACTTGTCGCTAATACCAAGAAGAATTGAAATGCGACTGATTCATGAAAATGCCTCGTTGACAGTTATTTTTGTCTCGCTCTACGTATGCAACCATACTTGAACTAAGAGTACGAGTTGAAGGCGAGGCACTAATTTATACAAAGGATAGCCACACCTGTAACATGCGTGCTTGGAATAACTTGCTACTTGTTGCAAGATTGAATATTGAATAAAGAGGATTAAGGAGGCTTTCCGAATAAATGTTTTTACCTGGTTTCAAACAAGTAGGCTATGAGGATTAAATATCCAACAAGAATGTCTCTTGATATAAAATAAGATAAGAAGATCTAACAAATATAAAGTGATAGATTAGCAACAATGGTTATGGAAGCCTCAAAAAATTCGGATTTAGTTAGTATTTTGGTTCAGTTTTGTGGTTGGTTATGCTGTTATGACCTACTATAGGATGTCTGTTAGTTTTTCTGTGATAATTTCAGTAGCTGCTACAATCTGCTGTAAGGGTTAGTTTTGTGCTCTAAGGTATGTTGTTAGTTTTATTGGGTTGGCAGTATTGGATTTTAAGTGCAGCATAGAGAGATGTGGTTGTGTCCGTCCTCCTATGGTGCCTCTTTTGTCCTTTGTTGTCATTCCATATCATTGTCATATGGGGGCATGTCTTAGATTTGGTTTTGTTTGTGATGACAGTGGCTTATAGTTCCTAGTTTGGTTCAGGATTTTGTCCTTTGGTTTTTTTTGTCTTAGTTAAGCTTTTGTATCTTTAGTTTTAGTCTTTGTTTTTGCTTGGGATCCATCTTTCTTAATTGTCTTGTTAAGAATATATGTATATGTATACGTATATATATATATATATGTATATATATATATATATATATATATACATGTATATATATATATATATATACACACATTTATATATATAT
>BQNB010189737.1:0-11845 GCA_026074375.1 Tanacetum coccineum | reverse complement strand
ATTCTCCACCAATATTCGTCGATATTTCCTTCACGAGGTCCTGTGTAAAATATAGGAAAAACAGGTGCATTCTTATCTTGGTATCTGTCGGTAACCCTCTATCACTTCACTTCAATAAGATTAACAAGAAGATTAGAAAGAATGTAGAGAGAGAATCTAGAGAGAGAAAGTTAGAGAGAAATATAGAATTGGATGATTAACTTGAAATGTTACAAATGAACCAACCACCTCACCTTCCTTGGTGAGGTGTATTTATAGGCTTGCATGCCTTTAGTAATTCTACGGGTCGGGCTCGGTTTTACTTGGGCTTTCGCCCGATACACGTGACCGATTAGATTACAAATAGGAGCCCGTTTACCCGTCTAGCCTATTACAACGTATATTAATTTAGTGACCGAGACCTAATATAATTATGAACGAACTTTCATTGTTCGACTCAATATTTTGAGGCTAACACGGATTTCGTTAATTATATTGTTGGAAAGGTTGTTCCCCAAAATTGGACCTTTAAAAAAAGAAAGAGGTTTTTTCGCAAGTCGAGACTTATTTTTGAGAGGAACCTTATGCATTTAAACTATGCTCGGATAATATAATGAGAAGATGTGTGGCTGGAAGAGAAACACTCGAAATTCTAGCACATTGTCATTCGGGACCTACAGGTGGGCATCATAGTGCTAATATTACCGCAAAGAAGGTTTACGAGTTTGGATTTTTTTGGCCTAGTGTCTTTAAGGATGCTAATGAGTACGTAATGCATGTCAAAGATCAGGAAACATATCTTCAAGGAACGAAATGCCTCAAAATAACATTCAGGTTTGTGAAGTCTTTGATGTTAAGGGATTAGATTTTATAGGACTATTTCCCAAATCTAGAGGTAATAAATACATATTAGTAGTTGTCGATTATGTGTCCAAATGGGTCAAAGCTCAAGCATTACCTACAAATAATGCGTGTGTTGTGGTTAAGTTTTTAAGAAGTTTATTTGCTAGGTTTGGAGTTCCTAAAGCTTTGATTAGTGATAGAGGGACACATTTTTGTAATTCCCAGCTTGAAAAAGCTTTACAAAAATATGGTGTGACTCACAAATTATCCACGGCGTATCACCCTCAATCTAATGGACAAACTGAAGTTAGTAACAGGGCTATTAAGCATATTCTTGAGAGATCAGTGGGGTACAATCCTAAATGTTGGTCGGAAAAACTTAACAATGCATTGTGGGCATTTAGGACGGCCTACAAAACACCGACAGGGTGTATACCTTTTAGATTAGTTTATGGGAAAGCATGCCATTTACCCGTAGAGATCGAGCATAAGGCACATTGGGCAATAAAATAATGTAATATGGATCTAACACTTGCTAGCAAAAGTCATTTTATGCAGCTTAATGAGTTAGCCGAATTGAGAGATGGTGCTTATGAGAATAATAGAATTTACAAAGAACGAACCAAGAAATGGCATGATTCTAGACTTCGTGGTGATAAAGATTTTAAGGTAGGCGACAAGGTGCTATTTTATAATTCTCATTTGAAGATGTACCCTGGAAAACTTAAATCGAAATGGAGCGGTCCAAACATTGTTAAAACGATGTATCCACATAGGGCTATAGAAATCACTGACAGGGACGGGTTTAGCTTCAAAATAAATGGGCAATGATTGAAGAAATATTACGAAGGTAACATTGACAAAGAGGATGATGAGGTTATAGAGTTGGAGAATGACGCAACGAGAAGCTGAAGGGAGTCTAACTTAAAGACTCTTACAAAAACAAAAGTGCTTGCCGGGAGACAACCCGGAATGTATTTTTAATTTTCTTATCGAGTCTGTCTTCCCAGACTGTCTATATGGCGTATCCAAACCCCATGGATACGGCGTATTGACTATCTGGACGTTATCCAGTCTTTATTTTCAGCACAGACTATACGACGTATTCATTAAAAGAATACGGCGTATACAAGTATCAATACGACGTATCCTGGGGAATGGATACGGCGTATCGACTTCCTGTACAAGTTTCTAGGTTGTTATTTCGAATCTAACCAGCAAATACACAGAGATAGAATTGCACTTGTTTTTGCTTATATTTTGCACATGACCTCGCTGAAAAGAAATCGACGAAGTTGGTGAAGTATTGATCATCTGGAATCCTCTGTGTGTTGTAGTCACGCTGGTATTCAGACGCTTTTTAACACACAATCTTGCTCATAAATGCAACTTGGAGAATCTACCGAGCAAATATCAGGAGAGTTTCTCATTCTAATTCTTTTTAATTCTCGTATTTAACGTTTTATATATACAACGAGGACGTTGTATAATTCAAGTGGGGGTGGAATTAGAATGTTTACTTGTCCTATTTTTCACACTAAAATGCTTAAATTATACTTAAACATAAAAAAAATCAAGCATACTTTTGTGAAATCACTTGATACATAACCCGCACACAATAACCCTTGTTAGATATTGTGAGGATTTAACCTATCCGTTTCCAAATGTTTACCCAAATTCCATAAAATATGAGTGTGTCGGTGATGTTGTAGACTTTAGAACTTGGCTTGGTATATCTATTCGAGACCGCAATAATGAGTACTATGGATTTAGATGGAGTAACTTGTTTAAATTGGTAAATTTTAGGATTACACCCAAATCGCCTTTACATGTTGCTTATTAACTAACTACACTGGTTAGTTAACCCCCGTATAAACCCTTTGTTTACTCTCATTTTAAGAGTAAGATACCCCTAGAACAACCCGTAGAGCCAATCCTTTAGGAACTACACCAATTATTTGTTTCGTTACACCTTTACACCTTAGCCTACCCTGTTAGATTAAGTTTATTTTACAGTTGCTAGTTGCTTAAAGTGTAAAGTTTGTATTTCCCGAGTCTTGTGTCTATTTTGGTACGGTTGGAAGAAATTTGCACATTGCAAATGGGAATGTATATTATAGTCAAAACTCATGTATTTTTACTACCATCGCAATTAATGGTACGTCCGAAGAACGAAGAATTATCGAAGGAATTATCCGGAATTATTATGATCGTGAAGATGGTGAAACTACACCGAGTTTCATAGTATAGTGTTAAAAAATTGAAAAAATTAGAAAAATCGCAACAAAAAAGAGAAGGAAAGTTTGAAGATAATCGTTTCGCAACTACCGAAGGAATTACATGAAGGATCGATTATTCGTTGATACAAATCGACGATGTAGAGTATTGTATAAAGTGGAAGATATCGCCACTTACCTTGTAAAGTATGTAAAGTATGGGATGATTGGGAAGTTGACCGTTATGGGAACGCCAACTTAGGTTGTTGTTTTTTATCTATGATCAAGACGTTGTAAATAGTTGTGTCTTTATCATGGTAACGGTCAGGAAAAAAGTGTCTAGCAACTTGTATTTTAGACTTAATCTATTTGTTTCATAACTTTTATTTAACAACAATTTAATTCCCTTTCCTAATCATTAACCATGGGTTTTACGCGAATGAGGATGTGATCGAGCGTGCATGTCTATTCCGTCGTTACGGCCATGTATGCATGTCTCAGCTGCCTTGTTGGTTTATTACTATTGGTGAAAGTTAGAAGATCCCTACCCTATATCATTCTTCATCCTAACCGTTGGTTAAATTCGAATGAGGATGTGATCGAACACACATGTCTATTCTGTCGTTACGGCCATGTATGTGTGCTTCAGCTGCCTTGTTGGAGTGGTACTTTTGGTGAAAGATTGTAGAATGATCAACCCTAAGCCTTATCTTAAAAACCCATATTTACCTTTATAAACTTGTTACTCCTTAGCTTTAGCGGTGGAGATGTGTATCCTTGCCAAGCTTATGATAGAATACTCATCACGACCGAGCAATTGAGCGAATTAGTTACATGTTACCACAGATTAATGGTGATTTTAAGTGTTTTATCTTCCTATTTCGTCGGGGTTTTGATTGTGTACTTGTAATTGATCGAATAATTGCTTAGCAGGAAAAAATCATCAGGGATACATTTTCATAAACTTCTAAAGGCTACTTGAGGACAAGTAGGACTCAAGTGGGGAGATATTTGATAACATCAAATAACGTCACTTTTATAGCATCATTTATCCCATGTAAATCACCCATTTTGTATGATAATTGCAAGAATTGTTACTTAATCGTTTGTATTTGAGAATTGCAGTAATTATGGAGTAATTGGTAAAGTTATGCTAAAAGGCACGCATTTTGGAGCTAAACGAAGAGTTCGAGAAAGTATACTGATTTGACAGCCAATACGCCGTATTATTCTAGACCTATACGACGTATCCAAGACTTTGACGAATTAAAAGACCATTGCCTGACTTTGAAGAATACGTCGTATCCACATCAACGATACGCCGTATATAATACATTGGTCAACGAAGAAGAACAAACTAGTTTTACATCAATACGCCGTATCCATCAAGAAGATACGACGTATCTGTGCCTGCACTTCACAAGAAACCATGAAGAATTCAAGCTTAATACGTCGTATCGAGAAGAATTCTATACGCCATATTCACAATATAGTAATAAAATATTCTGGAAGATATCGAACGTGGTCCCTACTCCAAGAAACCCCCAATACATCGTATCCCGCATCGCCTGATACAGCATATTGATCAAATTCCAGACTCTATAAATACAAAACCCTAAATTTAGTTGTCGACATGATTTTTACCACCAAGTTTGATTTTCAGAGGATCTATGAAGCCATGAAGGTCCTATAAAGTGGTCTAATCGATGGGAAAACTCTTGTAATCTCTACACTCCACTATACGTGTTCGGTTAGCATTATGTTTAATCATTCATCTATGATTTCGTGTATTGTTACAATGACTATCGGCTAATGCCTTTAGGTATTAGCCATGTTTATGATAATATAATGTTTTGATTTGTCTTTATATTGACTGTTCTTTATTCGTTGCATGTTGATTATGTTTATCACTTCATACCTATTTATGTGCTTAATTATGTGTTTTCCCTATCATTCAACTGGACCTAGTCCTACATATTTAATGTGCTGCAACTTCGGTGTTGTTTGGACGTAGGCTAAGAGTCCGGGATAGAAACATATAACGCTTATTCATATAGCTAGAATAATATGATCACCAATAAAAATCCTTGTTTCAATCTATGGTTAAGTGGATAGGTAAACTAAGCCGGTGACTTAGGATTACACATAACATCCTATTTCCATAGGTAGTTAAGTGGGTGTGGACTACTAGTATATGAATTTACATTAAAGACTAAATGGTAAGCTCCATGAGCTATGATTCAATATATACCCACCAATATAGTTTCTAGTTAATATAATCAATCTGTAGCTTTATGCAGGTTTAGGTTAATTGTGACAGGATTAACTAGCGACCAAAACTCGAGCTAGGAGAAGATCCACCTAACTTTGGAATGATATACCACCAACGAATTAATGTAATCATTGCACGAATAGACAATCAAGGCATATTATTTAATTAAACTAGCTAATACGTTTTCCTCAGATTTGACTGCTTCCTAATCTTTTGTTAATCATTTGTGTGCATTATTTGTCATCACCTTAGGATAATTAGAACTAAACTCGTGCCAGTCTCTCAGGCTGAAAACCCCCCTTTGTGTTAGTTTAGGTTTAATTAGATTTAATTAGAATAATTAGGTTAGATTAGTACTAAACCTAGGTAAATAAAATACCGGTAGAATTAAGAGTTAACTTCCACTCTCAGTGATCGACACCCTACTTACCACAAAACTCCTATCTGACCGGATACACTACCCGTTAGAGTGTTGTTTTAGGTAAAGTCGGCAAAATATAAATTTAAAACTTGAAATCATAAATTACACCTATACGACGACACATCAAGTTTTTGGCGCCGTTGTCGGGGAGTGCGATTGTTTAATTTCTTGTTTTTATTGGTATTTTTAGTATAAATTTAGTTTTGTTTTTCTACCGTCTGCTGTTATTTATTGAATACGGCGTATCCATTTTCTTTGAATACAGCGTATTCAACATCAAACATCGATACGGCGTATCAAGTCTACTGATTACGACGTATCGACTGTCTGATACAGCAGCAGTTTTAGTTAGCTTTCTAGTTTAGTTTTTTAGAATAGTTTTACTTCGAATTATGTCTTTTTTTTCAGGTACCGTTTTTGGGTTCCCTCCTTACCCATTCAATTACCCTACAAGGAGGTTAACTATTGAGGAAATGTTGGCTAAATTCACTAATGAAGGTAAACGTGAACATGAGGAGATGGAGATATTCATTAAAGAATTTAGAACCACCAATGAGCTTTTGTTAAAAACACGAAGCAACTTATTGAGTGAGCTAGAAATCAAGGTAAACGAATTGTCAAAGGTTATGGGTAATGTTTTGGTTCAAAAAAACAAAGTCAAAGGAGTGACAACTAAGGGAGGAAAGATGACCTTTAGTAAAGAAATTAATGAAACTAAAATCAACAAAAACGAACCTCCAAGATTTGAACAAGATGTGCAGGAAAAGCCGCATGATGAGGGTGTGAAAAATAAATCTTTGAGTATTCCTGAAAAACTACTCAACCATTGGTAAAACCACAACTGTCATCTATCCCTTTCCCAAACCGGGTGAGAAAATAAAAAGAAAAAGCACCGCAACAATTTTTTTTAGAGAATCTGAAACAACTCGATATTAATATTCCGTTTATCGAGCCTCGGTGAAATTCCAAAAGACGCTAAACTATTTGAGGTTTACTGATGAATAATTCCAAGACTTGAAGAGCTTTGTACGGAGACAATAAACAAAAGGTGCTAAGCTCTCTTGCTTAATGAACTGCCATCAAAAGAAAAAGACCCCAGGAGTTTCACTACCCCTTGTCAAGTATTGGAGAAACATAAGGAAGTAGAAGACTTGGCAGCTGATCACTAATCTAGGTTTGAGAATCCGCATATGGAGGTGTTAACTAAGAGGGAAATTGCTGATATATTCTCCGACGAACATTTAATGGTGCTAAAATCCAAGTTTAATGACGATGAACCATGGTATGCGGATTTCGTTAATTATATTGTTGGAAAGGTTGTTCCCCCAAATTGGACCTTTGAAAAAAGGAAGAGGTTTTTTTTTGCAGTCAAGGACTAATTCTAGGAGGAGGAACTTTTGCATTTTAAACGTGGCGAATAATATAATGAGAAGATGTGTGGCTGAAAGTGAAACCCTTAAAATTCTGGCACATTGTCATTCGGGACCTACTGGTGGACATCATAGTGCTTCAGTTACGGCAAAGAATATTTACGAGTCCGGATTTTATTGGCCTAGTGTCTTTAAAGATGCTAATGAGTACGCAAGACAATGTGATGCATGTCAAAGATCAGGGAACATATCTTCAAGGAACGAAATGCCTCAAAATAACATTCAGGTATGCGAAGTCTTTGATGTTTGGGGATTAGATTTTATGGGACCATTTCTCGAATCTAGAGGTAATAAATACATATTAGTAGCTGTTGATTATGTGTCCAAATGGGTCAAGGCTCGGGCATTACCTACGAATGATGTGCGTGTTGTGGTTAAGTTTTTAAGAAGTTTATTTGCTAGGTTTGGAGTTCCTAAAGCTTTGATTAGTGATAGAGGGACACATTTTTGTAATTCCCAGCTTGAAATGCTTCTTACAAAGATATGTGTGAGACTACAAAATTATCCATTGTATATCACCCTCAATCTAATGGACAAACTAAAGTTACTAACAGGGCTATTAAGCGTATCCTAGATAGATCAGTGGGTTACAATCCTAAAGGTTGGTCAGAAAAACCTAACGATGCATTAAGGGCATTTAGGACGGCCTACAAAACACCGATAGGGTGTACACCTTTTAGATTAGTTTATGGGAAAGCAGGCCATTTACCCATAGAGATCAAGCATAAGGCACATTGGGCATTAAAACAATGTAATATGGATCTAACGCTTGCTAGCGAAAGTCGTCTATTGTAGCTTAATGAGTTAGCCGAATTGGGAGATGGTGCTTATGAGAATACTAGAATTTACAAAGAATGGACCAAGAAATGGCATGATTCTAGACTTCGTGGTGATAAAGATTTTAAGGTAGGCGACAAGGTGCTACTTTATAATTCTCGTCTGAAGATGTACCCTGGAAAACTTAAGTCAAAATGGAGCAGTCCAAACATTGTTAAAACGGTGTATCCACATAGGGATATAGAAATCACCGACATGGACGGGTTTAGCTTCAAGGTCAATGGATAACGATTGAAGAAATATTATGGAGGTAACATTGACAAAGAGGATGATGAAGTTATATAGTTCGAGAGTGGTGTGACGTAAGGCTGAAGGGAGTCTAACTTAAAGACTCTTACAAAAACAAAAGTGCTTCCCGGGAGACAACCTGAATTGTTATTCATTTTTATCTAGTCTGTCTTCCCAGACATTAATACGGCATATCCGCTCCATACAATATGGCACATTGAATGTCTGGGCGTTATCAGTCTTTATTTTTATGCACTTTAAAACATTATTGACAGTTCTGTCCATACGGCGTATTCATGCACATGATACGGCGTATTCGGCATATTGACCCGTATTTAGATACTTTTTACAGGTCTCTATACGGCGTATTCCAGTTTATGGATACGGCGTATTAGTCTTCTGTACAGTTTGTTTAGTTTATTTAATTAACCATAGGTACCAAGATACGAATGCATAGTTTTTCCTAAATTTTGCACAGGATCTCTCTGGAAAGAAATCGACGAAGTTGGAAAAGTATCTACAATAAGGAATTCTTGCTCAATAAATCTACATGAAGAATCATTATCGAGCAAATATCAGGGGAGTTTCTCATTCTCATTCTTTTAATTCCTGTTTTTAATATTTTATCTATACAACGAGGACGTTGTATAATTCAAGTGGGGGGATGGGGATTAGAATGTATACTTGTCCTATTTTTCACACTAAAATGCTTAAATTAAAAAAAAATTCAAGCATACTTTTGTGAAATTACTTGTTACATAACCTGCACACAATAACCCTTATTAGATATTGTGAGGATTTAACCTTATCCGTTTCCAAATGTTTACCCAAATTCCACAAAATATGAGTGTGCCGGTGATGTTGTAGACTTTAGAACTTGGCTTGGTATATCTATTCGAGACTACAATAATGAGTACTATGGATTTAGATGGAGTAACTTGTTTAAATTGATAAATTTCTAGGATTACACCCAAAAAGCCTTTGTATGTTGTTTTATTAACTAACTACACTAGTTAGTTAAATCCTGACTTAACCCGAAAAATGTGGCAAGGCCATATATCTTGGAGGGGGGCCGGTTGCAAAAGAGTGAAACAAAAGGAGGTGGAAACTTAACTTGGTCACCAAGTTTTGTAGCCTATATAATGAATTGGTAATTCATTATTTTACGTTAATCCTGCATAACCTAAACACACACAAACTCTCATATCTTCCTCTTTTAATATATTCGAACGACCAAGGATTTAAAACCCTAGCGGTTTGTCGAATTCATTATCAACAAAAAGCTAGGGTTTTGTTTTGATCGTGAGAGTTACGAAGTAGCATTTTGTATTATTGCTTAAATGTGTAGTGTGGATACACATAGATATCACCTACTTTGGTGATTTGGTTTATTGATTTCATGGGTATCTTAAGAACACAAGGGTGTTTGTAGCTTTCGCTTATTGCCTGAATCAAGAGCTAATAGGTATGCCATTCGGTTATTGTTTTATGTTAATTAGTCACGTCATACGCATCCTTTTGGGACCATATCCGCTGCGTATTACTTGATAATATAGGTTATATAGATAACAATCCCAACAATGGGAGCGTACGGCCTTTCCTCGGGAATCTTAAACTCCTTAGCTTGATGTAAGGTTTAGTATCCTTAGATAAATTCAAAGGTACTAAGACTGAAACTTAAGTGTATGATATAAACTATGCGGAATCTAGTTTATACCACTAAGAAGAATAATAGTAATGTGTGTATGACAAACAGAATTACAACCAAAATAATAAGCTTCAATATATTAATACAAACACTCTTTGACAGTGTTAGGGTTTACAACCTTGAAGCTATGACAATGACTCATTTTTGGTACATTGAATTCTATACCCTAGGACCTCCTTTTATACACCAAGGAGTCCTACAAGGCTTATAATACTTTCCTAAGTTATCATGATCTTTTAAACAAATAACTTATACATATCTTTTACAAATATAACTCAATACTTATCTTCGTAAGTATTCTTGTTCTCCAATCCTTTCTCTTGTCTTTATCCATCTGACAGTAGAAACTTTTCCAAGCAGTTGTAATCTTTCAGCAGTTTAAACCAACAACATTAACTTTTGAACTAGCAGCACTAATTGAGCACAAAGCAGTAGTAAATACTTAGAATATTTTCTTCATTCTTCATCAGCAGTACTAAGTTACACTAGCAGTGCTAACTTTATGCTAGCAGTTATAACTTTATTCTAGCAGTACTGACATATACTAGCAGTACTAACTTTTGTACTAACAGTACTAATATATACTAACAGTAGTAACTAGCAGTAGTAACTTTATACTACCAGTACTAACTACTTAGCATAATTTTCATTAGTATCACCAACAGTACAAAGTATACCTGAGCAGTATTAACTCTAAGAATCATCTTGAAGTTTTTAAATCCCAATAATCCTCCCTTAAACTTGATGTTTATTTTCTGAATCTTCAAGTTTCTTCATTAAAAAGTCTTCATCACTATCAGGAGGATACATTCAAACACTTTATTGACCCTTTTTCTGCTTTGTCATGAGCTTTAGTAGTTGATAGCACATCTTATTCCAATGATCATCTTGAAGTTTCTTGTTGAGCATATTTGTGATTGTTATTGGTGTGAGGTGATATCTCTTCTCAACTAACATAAAGACATGTAAATTTCTAAACCTTACAAAGTACACTCCACATTTATCAAACAGCTTCCAAACAGTCACTTTGTACCCTTGTAGACTTCTTCATACTTCACTCTTTATGTCAGGTTCAAACATTACTTTTAAATCTCCCCATAACACTCTTTCATAATCATCCTCTGGCCTTGTATTCTCATGTTTAGCTTTAACCAACTTCTAGAGGGTCTCCAAGTCTTCTCTATCAATACCCTGAAGCATCTTTATCATTGATGAATACCTTTTTGAGCTCCCATCAGCCCTTATCAATTTAAAGTATCTCATCCTTCCATCTTTATCAATCTTGTAGTCAACAATTACTGGAGGCTTAGTAGCTAAAGGTATAGCATCAATGGCTACCTCATCATCTTTAACTATCTCAATAAGCCTTTTCATCTCTGCCTCCTCTTGATCATCATTACCTTTTTGCTTCTTAGTCTTTTCTCATTTTAATTCATCACCTGCTCTTTTAGAACAACCTTCTGCTTTTGTCTTACTGCCTTCCACCAACTCTGTATTCATATCAACAAAAGTGTTTACCCTTTTCATCTCTTTATCAAACATTTCCTGGATCTCATCATAACTTTTGCTCTTCAGCTGATTATGTTTGTATCCAGTCATGTTCTTCAAATAGGTAGACATTGTATTTCTATTTTGTGCCTTAGTTGGTGGCTTGCTCCTTTTATCTTGAGCTCTTAATGCTGCAAAGTGTTTTTTTCTCTTCTCCAAGAGTTCTACAAATAATTTTGACTTTTCTTCAATACTCAACTATTCTTGTTCTTCTGTTTGCATTTGTTGAGCCAATTGAAAGTCAGCATCCATCATAGCTTGTGTTTTATCCCATGATTCAAGTAAATCTATGTTGGCTTCTTCTTCCTTTTGCCTTGCAATCCTCTCTTCTTCTATAAGTTCAGCTTGCAACTGAGCTTCAAG
>BQNB010189736.1:0-11845 GCA_026074375.1 Tanacetum coccineum | reverse complement strand
CTTTTTAATTTAGCTTATTTGCTTAGGTTTTGATTAGGTGCTTATAAGTGTTGTTTTCTTACTTGTTTTAGAGTCTAAATGAAGTAGAATTTAGTAAGTTTAAGTAGGAATTTGTCATTTGAGTTTTGAGTTAAAGCTGTCAAAGTTTTCAAGTGTTAATTTCAAAGCTTAAAAAGCCATTTTTAATCTCAAAATTTAGGTCAGTTAATGTTAGATTTAGGATTTAAAGCTCATAGCATAAGCTCTTTGGTGTATAAGCTTTATCTGTTTAAGCTTATTTTCTAGTCTAAACTTATTTTACTAGCTTAAAATTAGGTCTGAACTTTGCCTTTTTTCTTTTCAAAAACTAAAAAAATCAGCAGCTACTGAGAGTAACAGCCTTTTTCATAAGCCTTTTAAAGAGCTTATTTGATTTTTAAACTGTTTTCTGATTGATGATTTAGATAGCTTGTTGTAAAAGCTTTTCAGTGCTATAAGTCTCTAAGCCATAAGGATCCATTTTCTAGCTTAAAAATAAGCTAGAAAGTGCCCCGGTAGGCTGTTGTAGTAGTTTTTGGCAAATTTAGCTTATTTGCTTTTCTGAGCTTATTGGCTTTACTTTATTTATGTTTAGTCCTGCTTATTAGGTTAGTTTTAAGGTACTGTTAGCTTATTTAGTTTATGTTAGAGCTTATTCAAGCTTATGAGCTTTTTCAGTTTAGAATTCTAAGTTAAAAGCCTTTTAAGAGATTCTGTCATTTTAAGCTTAGTCTGGCTCATTTTATTTGCTTATTTTTGTTCCATAATGCTTATTAGGTATAGCTTATTGTTTGTTGTTAGCTTATTTTCTTTTTCATCAGCTTATTAAGTTTAAAAAAGGCCAACAGTTTAGCTCTTTAAGTCTTAGTGTAAAAAGCCAAAACTGTCACTTACTTTAGCTTATTTCAGGCTTATTCACAAGTTTTCATAAAAAGTGCTTTCACAAAAATTTCTTATTTTTAAGTTATAAAACTTTTTCAATAAGAAATTTTTAAAAAAAAATAAAAACTAGGGAAAGTGGGAAGCCCAAGGTGAGCCAAGGCTCGAACCCTGGACCTCTACCACCCTCAACCTGATTTTAACACACCACACACAACCACTCTGCCCTTGGGACTTTTTCATTATAGCTTTGCACAATTAATTACTTAACCCCTTTTTGGCCTTTTAAGCTTTCAGCCCTTATTTGCTCATTTCCAGCTTATTGAATTAAGTTGGTTGTCCCGTTTTATTTTTAATAGATTCTTCATAGTATTAAGCATTTTTTTTGATTTTTTCAGATTTTCTATAATTAGTTTAGTATTTTTAATATTTAATTTAGATAAAAACTGTTTTTAATTCAAAAAAAAAATTAAATAAAAGTCAAAAAAATATAATTCTTTTTTCTAAAAATTTTATTAATCATTTAGGATTGTTAAAAATTAAATTTGCATTTTTAGGGTTAAATTTGTAGTATTTAGGTTTTTTAAAAACGGGTTTTGATTCTCGTTATCGTTTTTAGGTTTAAATCTTTAATTGCTTTCGTTTTTAGTTTGCCTTTACTTGTTTTTGCATATTATTAGTAGAAATAGAATCCAAATCAAATATTGACGATTTAATCACGCGATCACGAACGTAACCGATTTTCCATTCACTCCTCGTCGAGAAACGACCCGGGAAGGTTTTTTGGGATTTTACTTTGGGTAAAAGTAAATATCCTTTTAAAAGCCTCACGGAATACTTATCTCTCTCTATTATTGATATTATCCTATTATATATCCATATTATATATTTATTATATTATATTTATATATACTAAAGGATTGAAACAATTTTTATGCAAATAAGGGCTAAAAGCTTTAAAGGCCAAAAAGGGGTTAAGTAATTAATTGTGCAAAGCTATAACGAAAAAGTCCCATGGGCAGAGTGGTTGTGTGTGGTGTGTTAAAATCAGGTTGAGGGTGGTAGAGGTCCAGGGTTCGAGCCTTGGCTCACCTTGGGCTTTCCACTTTCCTTGGATTTTTTTTTTTGAAAATTTCTTATTGAAAAAGTTTTATAACTTAAAAATAAGCAATTTTTGTGAAAGCACTTTTTATGAAAACTTATAAATAAGCCTGAAATAAGGTAAAATAAGTAACAGTTTTGGCTTTTTACACCAAGACTTAAAGAGCTAAACTGTTGGCCTTTTTTAGACTTAATAAGCTGATGAAAAAGCAAATAAGCTAACAACAAACAATAAGCTATACCTAATAAGCATTATGGAACAAAAATAAGCAAATAAAATGAGCTAGACTAAGCTTAAAATGACAGAATCTCTTAAAAGGCTTTTAACTTAGAATTCTAAACTGAAAAAGCTCATAAGCTTGAATAAGCTCTAACCTAAACTAAATAAGCTAACAGTACCTTAAAAATAACCTAATAAGCAGGACTAAACATAAATAAAGCAAAGCCAATAAGCCAATAAGCTCAGAAAAGCAAATAAGCTAAATTTGCCAAAAACTACTACAACAGCCAACAAGGACACTTTCTAGCTTATTTTTAAGCTAGAAAATGGATCCTTATGGCTTAGAGACTTATAGCACTCTGAAAAGATTTATACAACAAAGCTATCTAAATCATCAATCAGAAAACAGTTTGAAAATCAAATAAGCTGTTTAAAAGGCTTATGAAAAAGGCTGTTACTCTCAGTAGCTGCTGATTTTTTTTAGTTTTTGAAAAGACAAAAGGCAAAGTTCAGACCTAATTTTAAGCTAGTAAAATAAGTTTAGACTAGTAAAAAGCGAAACAGAAAATAAAGCTTATACACCAAAGAGCTTATGCTATGAGCTTTAAATCCTAAATCTAACATTAACTGACCTAAATTTTGAGATTAAAAATGGCTTTTTAAGCTTTGAAATTAACACTTGAAAACTTTGACAGTTTTTAACTAAAAACTCAATTGACAAATTCTAACTTAAAAGTACTAATTCTGCTGCATTTTCTAAAACAAGTAAGAAAACAACACTTATAAGCACCTAATCAAAACCTAAGCAAATAAGCTAAATTAAAAAGCTCAAAACTCACAGATTTAAACCATGACTTCAATAAACCTTCAAAATGAGTTTTAGACTTTGTGAGCTTATAAAAACAGATTTGTAAGCTTAGTTTAAGCTTATCAAACTTGAATTAAAGGTCAAATGGTGATCAAACAGTACTAACCTTGGTTAGTACTGCTTGTGCCAAACACCCCTTAACAAGTTTAAAAAACATGTTTAAGCTTACAAAAGTGTTGATTAAGTTGTAAAAAGCAAAAACAGATAAATGACAAGGTAAATAAAGAACAAATAAGCAAATAGAACACAATTTTAAGCACTGAAAATAAGCAACAAAGATTAAGCAGTTTTAAAGCTATAAAAAGCAATTGTAACTTAAAACACAACCAAATGATATATAAGCAACAAGCAAGCACAAATAAGCAATGAATAACAATAATAAGCAACAATAAGCAGTAATAAGCAATAGTAAACAGTAAATAAGCAAATAAGCAGTTTTAAGCTAAAATATGAGAAAAGTAAGGACTTACAAAGCCCTTGCTCAAAACAGGGCAAATAAACTTACAATAAGCTGATCTACAAGCTCTAGCTTGTCAAAGACAAGCTAGTGAAAACCTATAAGCCCTTCCCTTTTTTGGCTTATCTACCAAATAGCTTTTGTAAGTGATTTTTGGTAAAAAGGCTTAAACACTATAAGTTATTGAAAAACTTATAGGGCTTAAGTCAACAGCTTAAGTAAAACAGCTTAAGAGAGCTTATAAAACGTTTTTAAAACATAAATGACATTAACTTATAAACAAGATTTTAACATAAAAACTTAAATTTCATTAACTTAAATAAAATAGAACAAAGCTTTTTTAAATAAAAGTACAATAAGCTAAAAACATAAAATATAAGCTGAAAAGACTAAAAACTCAAAACTCGATGCCTTCAAAGGCTTACAAGGTCCTATTTATAGAGAAATATTAGGTCTTGAGGCTTGCTCTTTGTGTTTCTTCTGTGAGTGATAACTGATGTGTTTTTGTTGTGTGAGTAAGTCGAAAACCAATCTTAGCCCTCCATTTTGTGTGTTCTTCAAGTCAAGTGATCTCAACTCTTTAATTTTTTTGTCTTCAACCTTGAACGAATGGGGTGATTTAGGATTGCCAACATGGCATTTGGGGTTATATGGGGTAGGGTTTGATGGATTGTGATGTTTTGTTGTGGGGTGAAAAGGTTTTTGTTTGGTTATGGCAGAGACAGACACACAAAACGTGTGTTAAAGATATACAGTAGTCATTTGGCGCCCTTTTGGTTTAAGTTGAAAGTTATAGGGAAATTGGCAGCTTTAGTCCCAGAGATTGTAAAGATGTATGTCATGGATGGTCCTGTGGTGTCAATGGTATAAGGAAGTTGGCAGTTTCAGCCCCTCATGTTAATAAGTGGTATGACATAGATGGTCCTTTTGGGACCTATGGTGAAACAGACTTAACAGCCATATTGGCGGGCTGTTAAGATTTATGTATAAGGAGTTGGGCCAGATTTTTGGGCCTTAAATAGTTTTTATGAATTAACCATTTAAGTGTCTTCATATACATTAATGGGATGACCCGGCCCATTAAGTGTTTCTTCGGTTTCGGCTTCGACTTTGACTTTTTAACTGGTTGACTTTGACTTTTCACGCTCTTTTCATTCCCGTGCTTGGTTTTGTCCGTTTTGACTTGATTTTTGTCTTTTAGTGAATATCCGATACCTACACAGTATATAAAGAAAAACAAGCATATATTTGGTATTTTATGTCCGTTTTTGGTCATTTAGGCTCGTTTTTATAGGTAAATGGTATGTGTAATTAAGCACATGCCAAAATCCCCCATACTAAGATATTGTCGTGTCCTCACGCAATGCCATAAGTAAACACTTTAGAAAACCAAGAATCTCAATCCCCCTCGACTAATTACCTTGAAAAGTTGCTAAGTGTTCATCGAGGGGAATTAAATAATCATCAGTTTTGAAAAGCCCCGTTTTGACCATTTTTAAATATTCACACTTATTCCCACACATATTTTTGTATTTTCCCGTTTTCTCTTTTTTTTTCTTTTTTTGTACTTTTCTTTTCAAGCAACTAACTAACATGTTTGGACTTTCGTTATTTTCATAACCTTTGAGGTCATAGAACAAGACGCATTTTAATCCTAAAATGCTCAAAAAGATAAATTCATCGTCCTCGACTTTTCACTCGTCCCAAACCAAGCTCAAAAACAAAATCACCGTTAAATATAAGTTAAGATGCTACCACTACTCATATTTGCAACTTGTAAACTTTTCACTCCCGGCAATTATTATATATTATGTTAGTGTGCTTGTGCATATTTCAAATTCAAAAAACCATAGATCAAAAGTTTGCAAAATATTTAAGCTTACAAACGTTCCACCGCAAAATAACATTTAGCGACTTTCGTCCTCGGCACTTCCCACCTTGCGCTACGTGACCAACTTTGACATACCCCACAGAGTACTAAATATCGAGACTCACGGACCTTCAGTTTCAAAACTCTTGGATTTCCCATATATACATAAAATCATAACTTAAAATGAAATAGTCTTAGTTCAAAAGCATATTTAAATTTAAGAAAAAGAGATTTTCCCTATATTTATTAAATCAAATATATTACACTTAATATAATTATACATCCTTTAAACTAAGGATATCCTCGACCTTTAGAAGCTGCAAACATGTTGTGAGCCGGCAAGATGCAACAAACTTTTATCAGTCTCGGATAATTACTATGTGCCTTATTTAGAAGACTGCAACATCGGTTGTGAGCCGGCAAGATGCAGTAAACTTTTATTAGCCCACAGTTTATTATTATTATTACCTTATTTTTTTAACACTTTATATTACTATGATATAGAGAAATTTTCTTTTTAGAAAATTTAAGTATAAATTTGAACTAAAATTATTGATATCGACCATACTTCAAAAATTGTTGATTTAAGTTTAATTTCGAATAGATCACGTATTATTAGTCCGGTTAGAAGCTTATGGGAGAGAAAAGCCACAAACTACACTTATTACTCTTTAAGATTTTCCAACTAAATCCTTGTTTAGCATCAAACACATAATTAACTCTAATCATTTCCTCGTATCATTCGCAAATTTAAAATCTTTAATAAAAAGATCCGCGAATGCTTAGTCTAAAAGTTAAGGGACAAGCTAGAGCTCAACACGCTCGATCGAGTCAAAATTTATTCTTATTCTACCCAGCAGGAAAGTCAACATTGTGATAAAACACTTATTTTATTTTTGAAAATTTTAATTTTTTTTAAAATTTTTTTGGTATTTTGGTGGTAAAAACAGGATTACGTAAAACAACGGCTGCAGGCACAATCAAATCGATAGATCCCCCATACTAGAATTGAACAAGCACCTCATGATTTTAAGAAGGGTCCCGCTTCCTACGTAAATCTAAAGCCGTTTATTAAGTGTGCTCAAAGATGAACGTTAGTCGATAAGATTAGGATATTGGATTCCCATAATTATGCAAAGGATTGAAGCTCGAGTGAACGAAGGACAAAACCATGAGCACGAGAGGCTTCATAATCCGGGGCAATCCTGGACATATAACAAACAATTCATTTAGAAAAACCACAATCTTAAAACGAATTAGTCTTAGTTCAAAAGCATATTTGAATTTAAGAAAAAGAGATTTTCCCTATATTTATTAAATCACATATATCACACTTATCATAATTATACTTTTAACAAAGGAAATCCTCGACCTTTTAGAAGGCTGCAACATCGGTTGTGAGCCGGCAAGATGCAGCAAACTTTTATCAGCCCACAGTTTATAATTATTACTCATCATTTTTTTTGCATTTTATATTACCACGATATATAGAGAAAACTTCTTTTTAGAAAATTTAAGTATAAATTTGAACTAAGACTAAATAAATTAATGTTGTCGACTACATTAATAAAGCTTCAATATCAAAAATTGTTGATTTAAGTTTAATTTTCGAAAATAGCACGTATTATTAGTCCGGTTAGGAGCTTATGGGAGAAAAAGCCACAAATTACACTTATGAGCTTGTAAGATTTCCAAATAATCCTTGTTTAGCATCTAACTCATAATTAACTCTATCATTTTTCGTTCTTCGCAAATTTAAAATCTTTAATAAAAAGATTCGCGAATGCTTAGTCTAAAAGTTAAGGAACAAGCTAGAGCTCAACACGCTCGATCGAGTCAAAATTTATTCTTATTCTACCCAGCAGGAAAGTCAAAATTGTGACAAAACACTTATTTTATTTTTAAATTTTTTCATTTTTTGGTATTTTGGTGGTAAAAACGGGATTACGCGAAAACAACGACTGCAGGCACAATCAAATCGATAGATCCCCCCATACTAGAACCGAACATTGTCCTCAATGTTTTAAGAAGGGTCTCTACGTAAATCCTAAGCCGTTTATTAAGTATGCTCAAAGATAAACGTTAGTCGATAAGATTGGATATTGGATTCCCATAATGAAGCTAAGGATTGAAGCTCGAGTGATCGAAGGACAAAACCACGAGCACGAGAGGCTTCAAAATCCGGGGCAATCCTAGACATACAACAAAACACAAAGCACGAGAAAGGAAGAGGCGAGCCTCCTCACAACACACTTATTCATTACTACTATTATAATTATATTAGGATAAGCATGGGTTGCCACCCACGAAGCGCTTGTTTAAGGTCACTAAGCTTAGCCCGTCCCCAAATTCATTGGTCCATGGGGAAAGTTTAGAGATCCGGGACAACCATCGGTGGTATGTCCCCTCCAAAGTAGTGTTTTAGTCTATGACCATTCACCTTGAAGTTTGGCATGTCGGTTTGTGATAACTCGACGGTGCCATAAGGAAACACTTGGGTAACGGTGAATGGTCCAGTCCAGCGGGTCTTAAGCTTGCTTGAGAAAATCTTTAATCTAGAATTAATGAGGAGGACTCGATCACCAATGTTGAAAATGTGGTTCTTGATCTTGAAGTCATGGATTCTCTTTGTTTTCTCTTTATAGATCAAAGAGTTCTTATAGGCCTGATCACGAAGTTCATTTAATTCATTCATTTGAACTTTTTGGTGATCACCCGCGGTAACAAGGTCATAATTGCAATGCTTTAAGGCCCAATAGGCCTTATGCTCGAGCTCGATGGGTAGATGACAAGCCTTTCTGTACACCAACTTGTAAGGAGTGCACCCGATGGGTGTCTTAAATGCGGTACGGAAGGCCCACAAGGCGTCATCCAACTTATCAGACCACGAAGCACGGTGTTTGCCTACGATCCTTTCCAGAATGCGTTTCAAAACACGATTTGAAACCTCAACTTGCCCACTTGTTTGTGGTTGATATGCGGTGGAGAGACGGTGAGTAACTCCGTATTTAAGCATGACCTTTGTAAACTGGTCATTGCAAAAATGGGTACCGCGATCACTAATGATAGCACGAGGGGTCCCAAATTGGGCGAAGAGAGATTTTAAGCATTTGCAAACAACTCGGGCGTCATTAGTGGGGAGCGCTTTCGCTTCAACCCATTTTGACAAATAATCGACGGCCACGAGTATATACTTGTTCCATCGTGAAGACGGGAACGGTCCTATAAAATCGATGCCCCACACGTCAAATATCTCACAAACTTGGATAACATTTTGCGGCATTTCATCACGTTGCGAAATTTTGCCTTGACGTTGACAAGTGTCACATCGGGTGACCAAGTCATGGGCATCTCAGTAAATAGTAGGCCAATAAAACCCAGAATCAAAGACCTTTTTAGCGGTGTAGTTGGCACCATAATGTCCACCGGTGGGACCATCGTGGCAAGCCATGAGGATATCATGGGCTTCTTGGCCAAAAACACACCGCCGAATCACTTGATCCGCACACACTTTTAAGTATCTTCTCCTTTTTAGCGGCCTACCGACGCATGTCTAAATGGGAGAGGCATGAAGAGAAAGAATCCCCGAAGACCGAGAAATCATCCATGAAGACCTCCATTGTTTCCTCGATCATGTCGTGAAAAATGGCCATCATGCACCTTTGGAACGTACCCGGAGCATTACATAAGCCGAAAGGCATGCGTCGGTAGGCAAAAGTTCCATAAGGGCAAGTGAAGGTGGTCTTCTCTTGGTCCTTCGGGTCAATTGGTATTTGAAAGTAACCCGAGAAACCATCTAGAAAACAATAGTATTCGTTTCCCGCGAGTCTCTCAAGCATTTGGTCCATAAACGGTAATGGGAAATGATCTTTACGGGTGGCATCATTTAACTTTCGGTAGTCAATGCATACACGCCATCCCGTAACTAATCGAGTAGGTATCAATTCATTATCATCATTTTCAATTACGGTTATACCACCTTTCTTGGGCACACAATGGACGGGGCTAACCCACGGGCTATCGGAGATGGGATAAATTAATCCGGCATCAAGGAGTTTGATAACTTCCTTTTTGATAACCTCGTGAATTTTTGGGTTAACCCGTCTTTGATGTTGGACCGTGGGTTTAACATTATCTTCCATCAAAATCTTATGAGTACAAAACTTCGGATCTATTCCCTTAATATCCAAAATCTTCCAAGCTATGGCACGCTTATGTGATCTAAGAACCTTAAGAAGAGCGGTCTTGTCCTCATCTTTTAAGTCTTTAGCGATTATGACGGGTAATTTATCGGTACCCTCCAATCTTTGTTCTTCACTAGAAGGCTCAACGGTCTTAAGTTCCTCACTAGAAGGCTCAATGGTCTTAAGTTCCTCAAATCTTTGTTCTTCCGGAGGGAGGGTGGAAGATGGGTCAGAATTAAGCAATCTTTCAAGGGTGAGAAGGTCTTCTTTTGGATCGAAGTCGGCATCATCAATTCCCGGTGGAATTGATTTGCTAGTAAGACAAGCTTCGATCTCTTCCAAAATGAAGTCACCTCCCTCAAAAGGAGTGAGAGAGGGGGGAGAAGTAGAAAGGATTGGTTCCAAAGTTGGGGTGGGATTGCCACTCTTGGAAATGTTCAAAAATCCAAGTACTTCTTGAGCATACTCCTCACAAGCTACATCAATAACATCGACTCGGTTAACCGATTCAATGATATTGTAGGAGAATGTCTTAGTATCACCAACTTTGAATGTTATGGATTGGTCATCATGTCGAAGGGTCATTTGTTCACCGTAAACATCAATCAAAGCTCGTGCCGTCCAAAAGAAAGGTCTCCCGAGAATCAAAGGAACCCGAGGATCGGCAATATAATAAATGACAACAAATTCTGCCAGAAAGAAAAATGTTCCAACTTTCACAAAAACATCCTCGGCAATGCCGGTTAGAGTAGAAATCGTTCGGTCGGCAAGTTCAAGTATCATTCGCGTTTTGGTCAAATCCGGGAGATTTAGATTTTTCCATACGAAAAGAGGCATTAGGTTGATGCTTGAACCGAGATCGGCCAAGGCTAAGCATTCATCCATCTCCGGAAAATCACACGGTATAAGAAATCTACCAGGGTCTCCAAGTTTTTCAGGAAACTTTTTGAGGATAACTACCGAGCAATTTTCATTCACCGGCGTCTTGATTAAGTCAATTATCTTATCTTTGTTATTGAGAAGCTTTCTAAACATTGGTGCAAATTTGGGCATGTGTAGAAGAGCATCCGCGAAACTAAGCTCGAAATGGAGATTCCTAAAAATTTCCATAAATTTTAAAGCTAAAAGATCATCTTTTTCATGGAGCTTCTCCTTGTTAATCCTTGAAGGATAAGTTATGGTCGGTTTAGTCTTTGGAGCAACAACGGGCTCATCATTTTAGGTTTGGACCTCTGAAGGT
This sequence comes from Tanacetum coccineum, assembly GCA_026074375.1. NCBI lineage: Eukaryota > Viridiplantae > Streptophyta > Magnoliopsida > Asterales > Asteraceae > Tanacetum > Tanacetum coccineum. The sequence continues at coordinate 1,008 of BQNB010189736.1, read as the reverse complement.
TGGATGTTTTCGGTGCTTGGTTGCACCGTATCCTTTGTAACCTCGGGTTCGTGTTCCACCACCTTAGGAAGAGAAGAAGGTGGAGGTGGAATTGAAGGTCCATCATAAGAAACTCCACCTCGGGTGGTAATGGCTTTCATATCACCTCTCGAGTTAGCAACGATATTGCTAGGAAGAGAACCCGAGCCCGAAGTAGAGGCGGTATTGGTATTCATGAATTTATTAAGCATGTCCGTTAAATTGGACATTTGGTTTTGCATGTTTTGGTTTTGGTTTTGCATATTTTTCATAACCGCATCATTAGCTTTGATGTAGTTTTGAAAGTCATCCTTTGACACACCCGGAGCTTGGTAAGCCAGGGGTTGATAAATTGGACCTTGGTTGTAATTATTCCCCCAATTTTGATGGTAACGGTTTTGATTATTTCTTTGATTGTTTTGAACGAGAGGAAATCCGGGAGGTTGAATTTTATTTGCAATCATCGGGGGACGGTAACTTGTATTTCCTTGGTTGTAGTTAACCGCGGCGGCTTGTGAAACATATTCTTGAATATTGTTACGATAAACGTTGCCATCGGTGGCGAGACAATTACGGTAAGAATGAGCACCACCGCAAGTTACACAACTTTCCTCGACCGCTTTTACGGTAGCGGGAGCTTGGGATTGGTTTTTCTTATCGAGAAGCAAGGCTCTTACCATATCTTTAAGTTCGGCAACATCGGGTGAAACACCGGGGGTAGAAGAGCTCATACTCACTTTGGAAACAATCGCTTTGTTTCGTGAATAACGAACTTTGGATTTGCTCTTGATGATGGCTAAGCAATCTCGAGGCATTTTGTCTAAAAAATTACCACCCGCGGCAGAATTCAATGAATCTTGATCATTAGAATTCAAAGCATTGTAAAAAGTATCGAGTTGATGCAATTCCAAGAAACCATGATGTGGGCATGCACAGTATTAACTCTTGTTAATACCGCTAGTGCCAAACACCCCTTAAGATAGTGAAAAT
>BQNB010189735.1:0-11845 GCA_026074375.1 Tanacetum coccineum | reverse complement strand
GTTTTATACTATTTTTTTAAATTTACATATACTATCATCAACAAGTTATTTTTACTTATACTTTTGTTTTTTTAAACTTATTCGGTGTTCAATGAATGGACATTGGCTACTCAACAGAATAACGATGACTACATACATTTGCTCTTCGTGACTATCAAAGGTGGAAATACGATATGTCAACGATGTTTATTATTCCCAGACTGTTTATTGTATCATATACATATTAGTTATTATTTCTTTCAATACTAACTTATTTACGTTCATTGTTGTTTGCTGATTTATTCATACATGGATCTCTTTACTGAACAATTTCTTTTAAAAAATCTTGTGATTCACGGGTCTTTAAGCTATGGACTACTATACATTGTTGTTTCAAGAGTAACAAGCAAAAAAAGTTTGAAGATTGTCGTTTGTGACCAGGATGGTAATATATCTAAAACTACTACAAATGTCGTCTACAAAGAAGTACTACAAGGTCTATGAACGACTTTCAAGATGTATGTACAATATACATCTCACATGCTTTTTACCGCATTCAAATTTCAACTATATTAGTAATCAAAATCTACTTTTACTTACATTTTGTACTGGTTATTAGGTGTTTGCGGAATGGACATTCGCTGCTCGATTGATTAACGTTCACGATTATTGTTATTCAAGCCCATCAAACCTGGAGATCAAATTGCATTTACATTTATTATTATAATTCTTATAAACTCAATTGTGTGACGATTAATTCGCGTATTCTCTGATTATTTCTTTTCATATATGAATGGAACATGTTTACGTTTGGTTTTCTTACTTACTTACACACAAAACTTATTACAAACATTTTTTAAAATACACCCGGGGTTACACGGGTCATTAGGCTAGTCAATATACATATAATAAGCATTTTAATCAAGTGCTTTTAGTCCATATTAATTTTTGAAAATCATTTTTGCACATTATATAAAAAAACGGCACAATATATATAAATAAGCAAAACCAATTCAACAATTAATCATACTAAACATAATCACTTTACGCAACTAAACAAGAATTCAACAAAAGTCTTCCTCTCTTTTGCAATTAAACAATTAATTCACGTAATGATTTCATGCATACCACGTAAACAAGCATGCATACAAGATATATTAAGCTTAAGAACCATGGTTTACATGCACGTAACACATGGTTAACAATTTATAAGCAATAAATAAGCAACAATATATCAAAAACGCAATTATAAGCCACGTAACATAACAAGCGAATTAAATAATGTAAAAACATTAACTATATTTTTATTTGCAGATTTTATGTTATATTTAGGGAAAATATATTTCACTAAATAATTTCCTAAATTAGATTTCACATAAAAGGCAAGAAATATACACAAAATATGCATTTTTAGTTGTTTCTACAATTTTTATAGAAGTATAACGCTATATGAACGGCTCGTGATGCCACTGTTGGAAATGGTTATCTAATAACCATAATATTACACTAATATTCTACGAGCTACGCAGCGGAAATAAAGCACATATAGCGGTTTTAGTCGTAGAATAGCAATGAACTTTTTCAAATGTACCAATTTGGTACGTGTACTCTTAAAAAGTTGTACAATAGCAACGAACTTTCATAAATGTTCCAATCTGCACATTTTAATGAAGTGCCACGTTATAAATGGTGCTACGTGTCAGCCTTTCAGGTATGACACGTCATCAAAATATGCAAAACGGAACACTTTTAAAAGTTCGTTGCTATTGTACAACTTTTTAAAAGTACACGTACCAAATCAATACCTTTTGAAAAGTTCGTTGCTATTCTACGACTAAAACCCTATAATTAACATAAAACATAAAAGGAAAAACATACCTCTAGCAACCAAGCTAGTGAAGCTTTGAGTACACGTACGTGTGTATTACGTGTGAACCAAAAACCCTCCAAGTTACTAAAATAAGTAACCTCTACGTGTATCCACACTACACGTTAACCAATATCACCCGGATGCTAGTCCTTAAACCAACAAGCAAACAAATACTAGAACATAGTCAAAAATCAAACTTCCTTACAAGGGGTGTTTGTTCGTTCGACCACAAGGAAGAGAGGAGAGAAAAAAGATGATAATAAAGAGCTATGAGGACCCCTATTTATACTAGATGAATTAGGTTAAACCTAAAACACTTAGCTTAGGGAAAAAGCTATCTCAAAAGTCGATAATCACCCCCCTTAGGGCTTAGGACCGGTCGAACCAAACAAACACACCCCTTGGTGTTGAATTTTTGACTTTTTAATTATTTATGGATAATTACTTTTAATTACACATTAATTAAAAAAGCGTTATAGTTAATTATTCGAAACGAACTAATTAACGACCGTTAGTATTCTATCGCCAGATCATATATTAATATATATAATAATTATACAATTATATTATTATAAACATTAATAGAATGATATCTAAGTGTATACATGTGTGACCCCGTAGGCTCACGTATTTCTAGCCGTATAAATATCCGTATGAAATGAGCACAAACCAACACAAACAACATTCTTTGAGACTCTTCTTGCTAAATCAGAGAACATGCATTTTACATTTGGCAAGGGATTAATCATCAAGATCAGACTTCTTTGATGACTGCTCTTTTAATCTATTTAGAAACTGAAACAATCTTTGCTCTTTCTTTTGTTTGTTCAATGTAATCAAGAACACAATAATTTTAGGTGTAATTGCAGTGATCACAGGTAAAGTATTGAGATTATACAACTCCTCCCAAACATACTTCATCTTTGTATAATACTCACCAACTCAACATCCTGACTGAGTAATCTCATAAGTATCTTTGTTCAACTTGTATTTTCTGGATCCATCACTCAAAGAGAACCTTATTTCCAACTGTTGCCAAATCTTACTAGTTGTTCCAATGAACATGATTGATCTTGCAATAGATTCACTCATAGACCTCATAATCCAACTGATCACCATATTGTTACAGGTGTCTTAAATTTTAGCAAGATTAGCATCGGTAGCAGATCGAATCACAGTCCCTTTGATGAATCCTAACTTGCGTTTAGTAGAAAGACCAATTTCAATTGCTCTACGCTATGCTTTGTAGTTTTGAGCCCTAACCAGTTTTTCTTGAACAGTTAATGAACTAGGACTATCTGAAGGATGAAGATAGAGAGGATTTTGGAAAATTGCAGGTTGTGTAGCTTCTGACATCTTGATGAATCAAGAATTACAAGAACAAAGTAATGAATACACTAGACTCACTCCTGTAACAGAAATAACGGGTTTGTAACAAAAATAATGGTAAGAACTCCATTAAAGAAGCACTGGTATCATGTGAAGTTCTAAACAAGAAGAAAGGAAGAGGCGGGAAAAGTTGTTGTCTTTTCATTCAAGTGGAAAATGATCTAACAGAAATACAAATAAAAAGGAGAAAGAAAATAGAAAAAGTTACAATGCATCCCTACACTATGAAACTTAACACTTTAAACCCCTGTACTTTTACATTTACTCAAGCAATAACATGGTGAAAAATGAATATTTGGTTGCCATGTCCTTAAATTACGTATAACGAGGATGTAACCCGCGCTTCGCCGCGGAGCGCGAAGGACTAACGCTGCAACGGACCGATAACCCCAAAGGCTATTTTCGTAAATTGCTAAAAAAAAGTTAACGTTCGTTAAGTAACGACCGACCCCAAGGACTATTTTCGTAAATTGTTAAAAAAATTAAGCTAACAGTCGTTACTAACGGTCATTACTTAACAACCGTTAAGTAACGACCGTTAATAGTGTACATGGGCCGGTAAATGGGCGGGTGGTTTGCGGGGCGGGTAAATTGGTGGGTTTGGGTCGGTTTTCCCGCTAATTGTTAGTTTACTATAACTTAGCAGCCGTTAAGCAACGACTGTTAATAGTGTACATGGGCCGGTAAATGAGGGGGTGGTTTGCGGGTCGGGTAAACCGGCGGGTTTAGGTCGGTTTTCCCGCTAATTGATAGTTTACTATAATAAACGTGTTTGGTAACTACATTTCATTGTTTCAAACATATAAAAAAAATAAACTTATACTCTTTCGTCACACATTTAGGATGACAAAAAGACGGTTTTAACATTTGATCACATGACATGTATAAAAGATGTAGATTGTTCGCTCTTTGAGGTAGCCCTATGTGTTTGAGACGTCGGTAGCTTATACTGTCTAGCTCCAATTATTTCTTGAATGATTTGCAAATATGTCAAAGATTACAAGCAGTCTCGTCCGAGATCAAGTTTCTTCTTCGATGATAGTATTCTTGATAAGCCATTCTCGTTCTCGCGAAAAGCAAAAAACTCGAACCTAAACCTAACAAAGAAACACAGCCCCACAGCCTAAATGTCTCATTATAACATTTTGGACCCATACATACCCTTGATACTTCTTCAAAAACCGTCTCGTTTGAGCTTTTGATGTTGTTGTCATAAATTACACCTCCAAGGACGCCATACAACAATGATCCTAATGGAATGTTGGTTATAAGAATGTTATGGTTTATCCCAGAGCTTTTTGAACCAAATAGCTCGCTAGTGATTGATACGGCTGCAGAAAATATGAACCCGGAGGAGATACCGATCAACCCTGTGGCTGCACGTAAAATAGCCTTGGTATCCGAGAGAACTAGCATAAGAAATGCAAGGGGCATTGGCATGAGCGAAAGCGCTAGCCATCCGGTCCTAGTAGTATACCTTTCTGCACAATATAGTGAAAGTTCAGTGGTTTATCATTAACTCTTATTGTTATTGCATATTAGGAGTTACAAACTTTATACTTACTTGTATTCATTTGAGGTGTGTAAAAGAAGCTACTCAAGTCTGGGACAGCCGAAATAAGACGGCCAAAAAACGAGCACGTAGAATAGATAGTAACAAGTTCTTCAGTCTCGAGCCCATACCCATGTGATTGACATATTTGTCCTAAATTATTGCTGTAAACAAGTCCAATCGTACCCCCACAAAAATACGCAACATAATAAAGCCAAAAATCACATCGAGCCACTAGCATCCAACGACAAGACCTTTAAGCGGATCTTTTTCTTAGCACCATATTGAAGGCTCCTATAGAGTTGATAGCTCTTCCAAATGCTCGTTATAATTTTTCATTGCCACCTAGTTGTAAAACAGGATCCTTCACACATTTACACCTTTCTTTAGGACCGTAAACAATTTTGGGTATACAAAAGGAAGCACTAACAGAGTATATTCCATCTCATACCTATACTTTGTGACAGTGTTTCTAAAAAGAAAAGATAGAGGCCAGTAACAGCTGCTAGTATATATAGAAGTGCAAACATATGTGCTTCATTTTTTTCGTTTATTTGAAGGTCGTTTTGAGGACAGGGTTGTTGGACGATCAGGACTAGTGTTACTATGGATGTTATGAACGGGATGAAGGCGTTTAAAATAAGGTAAGAAGTGGTGCTGATTTTATTGTTTAAGGTTATATCAGCGGCTATGAGGTTGTATAGAGGTGCGGTTAAGCTATTGAAACCAAGGCTTAGTGATACCGCGAGTGGCCAGTTGTTAAAAAAGTTTTTTATGCATAAAACGTAGCAGGCAGTGTTGAACCAAGTGATACTGCAACCAGCTGATAAGCACAAAATAAACGCCTGTTGAGTATAAAAATTGAGTTTAGAACATTAATAAGGATGTCGATAAAAGGTTCAACACATGTATCGTTTTCTCACCGTGTATCGTTTCTCGTTTCTTGTACAAATCGACATGAATCACTCAAAATTGTGTTTCTTAATGTGAAAAACATCTCTATATATGAAGTGTCTAATCTATAGTAAAGGGACACATATCTACCTAATGGCATAATATCTTCATTCAACAAGAAGTCACCAAACTACCAAACATGTTTGCTTGCTTTGCCACACAAGTTATATATATATAAGCTAAAGTACTTAATATAACTACTTTAATTAATCTGCAGCAAACAACTAAATATACTAATATGTATTAGGACACCAAATTAAAGTGCATTTTTGACTTAATTCAGCTCAAAGCTGGTTCACTAATCATAACAAATTATATTTCCACCAAATGAAGAAACCATAATCAAACGCAAATAGTAGTATCAAACGCAATAATCAGATAAGCAGTTTAAATAAGCAACATCAAACACCTCTTATATGCAATAAGAAATGAAATCAAATTACTAACCATGAAATAAGGCAATGATACAAGTCTTTGAACAAGAAGCCATTGAAGACCATAACCAAACAAGCCAAGAAATGCAGCCATGAAAACAACAACCCATGTCGGAAAACACAACAACAAGACACCCGAACACCAACCAAACAACTTACCAAAATCCGAAGCCATTGACAAATAGTTAAGCTCCACTTGAGTAATTTCCAATGCAGATTTCAATTCACTTGAATAAGAAGGGAAGTTGAAATTTGTACCCGTAAAAGCTTGTATCCATATCGTCGCTACTAATACCATCCATTTCCTCCATTCCGCGTGTCTCGTCATCGTATTATCTGTGTGCCCCATCTCAGGAACAACCACTCCAAGGAGCCAGGAGTTATAACTATGTTTTTAATGGATTTTATGGCATGGTTTATTTGCATGTTTATATGGCGGGAGTTGGAGAAAGTACAACTAACTTTGGTCCTTATATTAAATAAATGCCTTTATTGATAAGTCATCAAATAGCCTTCTTGTATAAAAAAGTTAAAACTTAATTAAATCTTAGTAAACACGCGGACAGATATATATATCAGCTATATCATGTAGAAAAATTAAATTAACAGTGACCAAGGAAGAGATCAGATAGCATGACAAAAAAAAAGGGAGAATCACAAAAATACCCATTTTTACAACCATACTTCACTAAATACCTAGTATTTTTTACAAAAAAATCCAAAATACCCACAAAATCCGCAAAATTGCTACATTTTGCGGAATTTTGAAAATATGGAAAAAATCGCAAGGTCTTTAAAAAAAACTTGCGATTTTTCGATATTTCGATATTTTTAAAATTTCACAAGCTTTGACTAAAAAGTCAAACTTTGCTAGATAAAAACCTATTGTTCCTTGAATCTTTAACAAATTGCATGAACATCCCGCAAGATTTTAAGATCTAGCAAGATTTATCCAAAAGTTTGCAGATTTTTTAAAAAAGATCGAAAAAGCGAAAAATCATAAAATCAAGAAGTCAAAAAATCGCAAGGTTGTTAAAAAACCCTGCGGTTTTCGATTTTTTAAAAAAAATAAAAAAATCGCAAGGTTTTTCAAATGACCTTGCAATTTTTTGACTTTTCGATACTTTCAAAAATCCGCAAAATGTAGTAAACCTTGCAGATTTTGTGGGTATTTCGGATCTTTTGAAAAAAATAGAGTATTTGGTGAAGGATAGTTCTAATTCTAAACATGGGTTTTTTTGTCATTTTCCAAAAAAAAAATCAAAATAAAGTTGTATGTATGTTTTTAACAAATTAGTCATAAACTTTGTTTGGTAATTGCCAAAACCATTGCTAAACTTTATTATATAGTAACAAATTCGTCCTGATAACTTAGGTTTTCATATCAGGTTTAATAAACATTATAATCCTGCCACAAAGCGCAAAGATACAATTCCTCGTTGAAATACTAAAAGGTAATCTCACATTAAAAAAATGATATATGTAAGAAACTTATAGACGGGTACCGAGTTAACTAAATTTTCCAACGAGTAAACATTTTTATATTAGGGTAAAAGTCGAAAAATACCCACGAACTTTCCAAAATGTCCCGACATGACCAACGAACTAAATTTCGTCCTTACTAGACCAACGAACTTTCAAATATTGTTCTGATATCACCCATAACATAAATTTTTACCGATACCGTGGCAGTTACCTTTTTTGGTGTGACCGGTTTTTTTTTTCATTAAATAAATGCTTATGAATATGTCATATTGGATTTCCACTTCCACCACTCCTTCATCTATACCTTTTTGACTGAAAAAAAGTCAAAGCCAGGTTATCTCCTTCATCTCTCTTATCCTCACCACCTCCCAACTACCACCACCACCCTCATGACAAACTACTCCTTTCTCGATTCCACCGCCCATATACCACATGATAACCAATCAAATGACCATCATCAATGAACTACTCTAGGAGTGGATATTAAATATGCCAAATAGAAAGTTGTTTGTTTGTTGGTACGCAACATACATACACGCTACTAAATTTATATTTTCTTCCAGATTGATAGTGTTAATCCACTTCTTTTTTACTGTCCATCATTAACATAATCTAAGTTGCAACATACCTTTATAGAAGACAATGATTAAAAATGCTACTAGAAAATATTCATACATCTGAATGAGATGGAAGCAAACGGATGGTATCTATCTATCTCTTTGATGATATGCGGTCATTAGTTTTATACATGAAGCTAAAATCTACATAAACAAAAAGAAAGGGAAAAAAGAATCGAGTCAGCAGCGTGGCACAGCTAAGCTATATCTGTACATCCAACAGCCTGTAAATGAAATCGAGTGTGAACATTTGTATTGGACAGGAAATGAAATCGAGTGCGAACAACTTCTCTGGGTTCCAAAAAGATCTTGTCAAAATGTGCATTTCAACACATATGTGCTTTATAAAGATTTGGGTGATGCATATAGGCTGTTTGATGAAATGCCTGAACGAAACTCGGTTTCGTGGTTATGGTTGGTGAGTTTGATAAAGCTGGGGATTATATGAAATGTTTTGAGATTTTTAGGGAGTATGTTAGAATGATGTTTGATATGTTCTGCGATTGTGGAAAAGTGGGTGCCTGTTACTTTTGATCTTGTAACACAGAAAAAAAATGGTTGTGGTGATGGAGAAGAAATGATAAAAGGTGACGTGGAATAAAAAAATTAAAAAATTAATGACGTGGATATATAGCCGGTCATATTGGTCATATTATCACAAAACAAACAAGTTCGTTGGTCTAGTAAGAACGAAATTTAGTTCGTTGGTCATGTCGGGACATTTTGAAAAGTTCGTGGGTATTTTTTGACTTTTACCCCTTAGACAAACATAAGTTGACACTTCCAAGTTCTTTTGAGAAAATTTTCCTTCAAGCTAGTATACGAAGTATATTTAATAACAAAACTAGTACGAATCAAACAACAAAACACTTTTCATATTTAGTCCCCATTCATGGGTAAAATTTGATACATGGATCGTACTCTATTTTAAAAACTATTTGTTTTGAAAACTAAAGATGCGTGGATCTGATACCAATTGTGGAAATGGTAGAGGGGGTGAATACGTTTCCATTAAAAACTTTAAGATCAAGAATTACATCACTCTTATACCTGCGGTCCCATGTATATATGGGGGCCAACAAGTATATCAGGGGGCCACCTGATTTATAGGACCGCCTCTAGAAGAGGTTTTTGGACTAGATCTTTTGTATCAAATCACCAATCAATTTTGACGCAATATGAGAAGTGTCGATCATAGGTTTACAATAGCTAAAGCATATTCTAACAATATAATCACACTCACAATATTTAGCATAAAGAGCTACACAACTTTAACTAACAGGATATACACAACTATTCACACAATCATGAGTACAATGTAAGTATAAAAGTAAAGCGATAAATGTAAATAAATAAGTAAAGCGAAGGGTAAAAGAAAATGCAAACCGACATGATGATTTATAGTAGTTCAGTCATGAAGCTCCTCTTCGCCCTACTCCACTCCTCGAGTAACCAACTCGAGAGTTACTTCACTAATCAACAAGCTCCTTTTCGACGAAGAAAACTTTATACCAAAGCTTACATTATTTTCTGACACTAAGCTAGATGTCGAGTTCTTCTTCGGGTACAACCAAACCCGTTATGTTTTATGGCCCAACATAACAAACCTTGTGTTTTATGGCCTAAACACATAAACCGTGTCGCTTACATTATTTTCTGACACTAAGCTAAATGTCGAGTCCTAATCTTAGCTAGAACCAATCTACCACTTCACCAATGTATTTTAAGGCCTAAAATACTAACCAACCCACAATAAACCCATCCAAATATATAAATCATTTGGATGGATTTATACACTATCCGGATCTACACAATTACACAAGAATGAAAGATATGGACTCGATCTATATGTAACAAGTGTTACAAATGGATTAACAAGACTACATAGCTTCGGATCTTGATGATGACCGAAGTTCTTCTCTTGCACTTGAGGAAGGAAGGAAATGATGGATGATTGGATCACATTTAAATAAGATTAAACACGTTAAATGATAAGAGTTTAGAAATATTTAGTGAGATCTAGAGAGAGAAAGTACTAAAAAAATCATGCAAAAGAAGTGTAAAAATGGTTGGAGGTGACCCACTATTTATAGGAGCTGAAAACTGCCAGTCTGTCAACGGCGGTCCCAAATATATTAGAGGGCCGCCGGACAATTAAGGGGGACGCCGCCCTATTTAAGGGACCACCCCGACAGACGCTCTCATTTTTGTCTTTTTGTGGTAACAAACTTGTCTGGTGAAAGTGATACTTGTTTTTGGGCGGGAAATGACCAGATTTTGAAATTCAAAATAATTACCAAATAAAACATTTCTTTATAATTCAAAAATAATTTGTCTAAATAATTTTTGAGAAATAGTTTTGGTATATTTATAAAAATATAAAGTTTAAGACAAAAACTTATTTTTTTTTATCATCCTACAAGTTTAATGTTGTTTGTACATACCTTACGTGATTTACGTCGGGTGCAAATAAATGTCGGTGTTGATGTAGACTTGAGACGTCTAGAGATGTAGATGCAAGTATGCATTGATAATTTGTGATTATGAGTAACTTTCGCACTTTACGTTATGTATTACAAGTTACATGTTTGTCATCATCAAAACATAAAAAGATCGTATAGATTAAATATCATAATATTTGCACTAGCATATTCTATGTTCCTTAATATATCCTTTTGCTACTAGTCTTGCTTTATGCTTTAATATCTCTCCATTAGCATCTCTTTTCGTCTTGAATACCCACTTTAAACCAATGGCTTTATGATCCTTTGGTAAAGTAGTTAATTTCCAAGTGTTGTTTTTGTTGATGGAGTCTATCTCTACTTGCATTGCTTCAATCCATTTTTCATCCTTTGATGCTTCTTTGAAATTCCTCGGTTTATCTTCAACTAGTAGAAGTCTTTCTGTGTTATCATATACCTCATTTAGAAATCTGTATCCTCTAGTGGGTATGTGATCAATATTTGTGTCAGTAGTTGAAGGTGTGGAAGTTTGGGAATTTGGTGAGAAGTTTATGGATTGTATCGGACTGTATTCAGAAGTGTCTGAATAGGATATTGTCGAAGGCGTATTTGGTGGTGAATTGGTAGGTGAAGGTGTTTCTTCATTTTCGTTGTCGATGAAGACATCGTCTTCAATTTCATTTTCTTGATCTTGTTGAACCTCCTCTGTTTCTTGTGTTTCATTATTTTGTATAATGAAATTACTCTATTCTAGTTCTTTTGGATAGAAATCTTTGACATATTCCTCCCAATTCCATGTCTCGTCTTCTTTGAATTTCACATCATGACTGACGCATATTTTCTTTGTTATTGGATCAAATAAGCGATATGATTTTGATCCAGGTTCACTACCCAAATATACCATTTGTATACTTCTATCATCTAATTTAGTAAGATATTGTGAAGGTACCTTTGCATATGCTATGCATCCAAATATTCTGATGTGTTGAAGATTTGGTTTTCTGCCCTTCAATGCTTCGTAAAGAGTAACATCTTCTAGTGATTTTGTCGGTGTGCAATTTAATAGTAAAATTGCATGTCTAACTGCTTCAGCCCAAAAGTTT
>BQNB010189732.1:0-11845 GCA_026074375.1 Tanacetum coccineum | reverse complement strand
GATGTAGATGAGAGTTTGGGGAGTGAATGTGAGGATTTGGTTGTGTCATTTGATTGCATGTTGTTTTGATAAAGGTATGTTTTTGTTCATAGTCTTGTTCTTGTTTACTTGGATTGATGAGGGTAATAACTGAGGTTAAACTCGTAAGCTCTAGTCAAACTCAGAATAAGCCGGTCAATACTAGGAACGAGTCTGTCAAACCGTAATTCTGTCAAAACTCATAACAAGTGGTCAAAATTCATAAGATCTTGATCAAACTCATAAGATTTCAGTCCTACGAGTTTTAATTCCTAAATGGTTGCTCCATTATCCGTTACACCATTCCAAGTTTTAACAATGACCAAACTCACAAACCTTTATGAATGTTACGCGTTTGGATGCGAATTTTGAAACTTTTGAGTTTTGAGTCCTATGTTGTTGCACCACTACATCTGTACATCTAATCGAGTTTTGACATTGTCTAAACTCGCAAGCAGTTACGGGTTTTTATTGTCTTGCGAGTTTAAAACTGCTATCGACTAGATTCCACCAAAAACATCATCTTTTTACAAGATTTAATACATAGAACATATAAATCTTTGTATTTATGTTTAGCACATATTTGTGACCTGAAAACGCAGTTGGCTTGCAACAGACTAGCCTTAAAAATTGATTTTGTAAAAGCTTTTAAAATAAGTTCATGGACTGAAAGACCAAAAGCTGTTTTAAGGAATGTGGTATATGACAAGAAGACCAAAGGACATATGATAAAACTTGTAATCAAGAACATTAACTTGTGAGTTTCTATAAAAACGAGACCAAGGACGAGTACTTGTAGAAAACTGATAAAATAAAAGTTATGCCCGTGTTTTAGATACTTGTAAGTAACAAGCACCACTCAATAGACACAATGTCTAAAAAAAGAGTGATATAAAAACTAATAATGAATATTTAAAGCCGATGATACTTTGTAACAAACTCGTAAGAAACAATATGAAAAACATGTTCTAAAAATGCTAAGGATAGACCATGAAAAACACAAAAATCAACCAATATGTAACCAACGCTCTAATGTCACTGTTTGGATCTAAATGTGATTGATTTAGTGTATTCGGGAAGTCAGGGTTGCTCAAACAATGATATAATCATCGTTACGAGTTTGAGAGAGAGTAAATAGAGAAATGAAAGATGTATGTGTTTTATTAGAGAGAGAAACAAGAATCACATAGATAACTAATATGAGCTAAACCCTCCTAGTGAAGTCTAGGAGGGTTTATAATTCCTCTTACACGCTTAAACTGTACACTATATATAAAACTAGTATTTGCGTATAAGTAAGCTCTTATATAGTGTAATTCCGACAAATGTCGTCACATATATTTACATAATATCTTTTTTGAAGCATATAGTTCACAGTCATAAGAAGAGAAAAAACAAATGATCTTTTTCGAAAATGTATGTTGGTTTGTAGTGGAAAATGTATTATTTTCTAAAATACATACATAATTTGTTTGTATTCGATAAAAACGAGAGAATCAATGCGTAAGACATACGAGTATAGTTTTCCAAAGGCCTAATTTCTACGCATGTGTTTATGATTTTGTCCCTCATGCTCGTATACTTTTGTACTTTCCATATCCCTAACAATATTGTGGATACCTTTAATATATAGTATGTTTTAACACATTTTATGCTTATGTGCCTTTATTTTTCTATGCTCTTATGATAGTATATGTCTTTAACCTTTTATTTCACACAATCACACATTTAAATATATTCGAGGAGCACTGCCGCCGGCACACGTACACTTACCGTAAGTCTTCATGGAAGGAGTCTCTCTATTGTCGGGTTTACCTTAAGATAAAAGTATGATTTGTTTACAATTTACCGCCTCATATATGATGCGTATTAATCATTGAATTAATTTTACAAGTTTTAAATTTATAAAACTTGTTTACCTAGGGTCTACAACGCACAAACGAGCAAAGAACTCGATCGTGTGTAGTGCAGGATTGGTAAATCCGAGGTCGTCCCAAGAGCTAAGTGTTTTAGTTCTAATTTAAATGTGTCACATGTTAAAATGGTTTGAGATTAATTTGACAGGATTAAATGCAAATAAAATGCGAAAATAAAATTACGAGAATTAATCAGGGAGAAAAGAGTACTAGCCTAGTTATTCTCTTGCTATAGTTATGATAATGCCTCTTAGTGCAATGATTACTTATCGCTTATGGTGGTTCTAATATCGACGGGCTCGATGGAACAGCGAAACCTATCCTATGTATCCTATGATCTCAGGATCATGTTGTACACGAAGGGTGAGCATCTAGTATACAATGATTAACTTCCAACTATCTTAATGACATGTTTAATACCAATTATCTCACATCTTGGCTAAAACCCTCCTAAAAGAGTTTTCCCTAAATTTATAAGTACCTATCATATTCTAGTCACTATAAACAGTTGCCAACCTATCCCTAGTACATGGTTAACCCTTAATTTAACAGATAAGTCTACTATAAGGTCTAATAGGATCTATACTAACAACAATACTGCCAAATCTTAAGGATCACGCAACAGGCAATTAGGTTATCCTATAAACGATAATTTAACAGGAAACTGGCATCATAACCATAACAAAATCATAACAAGGCTAGCACTTAAGGTGCATAGCCACTCATGCTACAGAATACATAAGAAATAATGGAAGAACTCTTGGATTGAGAAAACATTATTATCTTACAAGTTTGTTGATGAATGATTAATACAATAAATAAGTAAAGTGATCTCTCCCATGAAGTAAATGATTGAGCCAAATTTACTTATCTTTGGAAGCCCTAGATGTTCTCTGGAACTCTCCTCTGAGTGAATGATACAAATAAGCTAAGATTAGGGCTGTTTTTATAATATTTGTCTCAACTACAACATAGTTGAGGGTATAAACTACGCCGTAGTTATGCTGAGTCAGACTTACTTTTTGCAGGCTAAGTGAAACTACAACGTAGTTGAAGTGGCCAACTACACCATATTTGTGACTAGACTTGACATCGTTGGTACTCTTGATAACTACGACGTAGTTGAATAGGGGTAACTAAGCCGTAGTTTCTTCTAAGCTTGCTTGGAATCTTCATTTGAACTACGACGTAGTTCACTGTGGTAACTACACCGTAGTTAGGTCTTGTCAGCATAACTTCTTCATTTTACTTGTCTAATTCTCGCGTCTTTCCGCTTCAACGTCCATATTTTCCTGTAAATGAAATATAAGGTGATTAAGTACATATTTTAACCACAAATAGAAAATTATGAACGTTTTACGAGGGATTTTGATACAAAAACGTATCAATTATTTGATGTTATCCAATATCCTCCTACTTGACTTCTACTTGCCCTCATGTAGACCTGTGAGAATAATTCCTAAAAAGATGTCCCCCAATTTAACTCGAGAGATATGAATTTATAAATTACCTATGCTAGAAAATACCAAAGCCGAACACCTCATGAAAAGGGGATCAAAATCACTCAACTCTAGAAAATACCAAAGCCGAACACCTCACAAAAAGCGAATCAAAATCACTCAACTCTCACTAGTCTAAGTGTTTCATTTCGGGGTGATCACTTAATAGTATTGACATAACATGTATTCTATCATAAGCTTGGAAACTAAACAAAACTACACCAACTATGGACAGTTGCCAACCTATCCCTAGTACCTGGTTAACCCTTAATTCAATAGGTAAGTCTACTATAAGGTCTAGCAAGATCTAAACTAACATCAATACTACCAAATCTCGAGGATCAAGCAACAGGCAATTAAGATATCCTATAAATGATAATTTAACAGGAAACTAGCATTATAACCATAACAAAATCATAACAAGACTAGCACTTAAGGTGCTTAGCCACTCATGCTACAGAATACACAAGAAATAATGGAAGAACTCTTAGATTGAGAAAACATTATTGTCTTACAAGTCTGTTGATGAATGATTAATACAACAGTAAATAAGTAAAGTGGTCTCTCTCTTGAACTAGTAAATGAATGAGCCAAATTTCTTTCTCCTTGGAAGCCTTATATGTTCTCTGGAACTCTCCTCTCAGTGAATGATACGAATGAGCTGAGATTAGGGCTGTATTTATATTATTCGTCTTAACTATGACGTAGTTGAGGGTATAAAGGCTTTCCTTTTGCAGGCTAAGTGTAACTACGGCGTAGTTGAAGTGGCCAACTACACCGTAGTTGTCACTAGACTTGACATCCTTGGTAATCTTGGTAACTATGACGTAGTTGAAACGGCGCAACTACGCCGTAGTTTCTTCCATGCTTGCTTGGAGTCTTCAGTTGAACTACGGCGTAGTTCAATGTGGTAACTACGCCGTAGTTAGGTCTTGTTAGCATAACTTCTTCATTTTACTTGTCTAATTCCCGTGTCTTTCCGATCTAACATCCATATTTTCCTATAAATGAAATACAAGGTGATTAAGTACATATTTTAACCACAAATAGATATATTTTCTTGTAAATGAAATACAAGGTGATTAAGTACATATTTTAACCACAAATACATAATTATGAACATTTTACGAGGGATTTTGATACAAAAAGGTATCGAGTATTTGATGTTATCGAATATCCCCCTACTTGACTTCTACTTGCCCTTAAGTAGACCTGTTAGAATAATTCTTAAAAAGATATCCCCTAATTTTACTCGAGAGATATGAATTTATAAATTACTTATGCTAGAAAATACCAAAGCAAAACACCTCATGAAAAGGCGATCAAAAACACTCAACTCTCGCTAGTCTATGTGTTTCATTTCGGGGTGATCACTCAATAGCTCTGTCATAGTATGTATTCTATCATAAGCTTGGAAAGTACACAAAGCTACACCAACTAGAGTTAAAGTCTAAATAGCTCTTAAAGGCAACATGGGTGTCACACACAGGTTTAAACAAGTGAAATATCTTAACTGATACCAATGTTCCATAAAAGGCAACAAAACCACACATGCTCGTCCAAATCCATGAACGTAACACATGTGATTGCTCATTCCTTAACAATGATAAAAACATTTAAATGGCAAGATAAGACATGAGATGCATATATAATTAGTGTTAATAAAATAAACACAAAACAAATAGTCTACAATCTACGATTTCGTCATTACTGGCTACTATCCTTCCATTAGCTTGAACTTCAAAGTCTGAGAATCTGATCATCAATAATAATGGGCTAGTATTAGTGATATAGATGTAAAGTTATGTATTTGGATGAAGCAGAAGCATACTAGCTCAACCTTTAGTGTAGTGTTGGTTTATAAACGTACCAACTTGAAGTCTTCAACAATCATCAGACAAAGCAGGTTGGTTTTATTTGATAACCAACACTAAATACAATAATATACTGCTATAAAAGTATGAAATGGGATACTATATATATATATATATATATATATTTGCAATACAAGATATTACTTCTGTAGCAAATGACAATGATAAAGATCCCTCCACTTGAGATAAGCATTATCGAAAGTATTAGTGATACGGGGGTCTTCAATGACAGGTCTTCCATATAAGCTTGATTCCCGAACCCATTCACTCGAACCATGGATCTCAAGTAGCCAGTAACTCCTCAATGGTGGATTTATAGATTACAAGGTAGGCTAAGGTGTAATGGTGATACGAAACATAACAATTTGTGGGTTTAACACAAGGAATGGCTCAACAAGTTATTCTAGGGGTATCTTGCACTAAAAGTGAGTGCAACAAAGCGTTTTATAATGGGAGTTTAACAAGTCAGTGTAACAAGTCAATAAACGCACACAGCAATACACATATGGGCTTATTTGGGTGTAAATCCTATAATGTTGCCTTTATTGAACTATCTATCCCTATCACTCAATTAGGTCTCGAATTGATGTACATACCAAGTTCTAAAGTCTACAATACTACTGATGTGTCGTCATGTGGTTGTAATTTATGATTCAAGTTTAAAATTTATATTTTGCCAACTTAACCAAAAACAACACTTTAACGGGCAGTCTACCCGGTCGGTGGAAGTTTCATGGTAAGTAGGGTGTCGATCATTGAGAGCGAGAAACACTTTTAATTTATTAATACTTTGGTTTTTCTAATCTAAGTTAGTCTAATCTATGTTAAACCTATGCTAAACCTATGTTAATCCTCTAAATCTAATGGATAAGGAGGGTTTTCAGTCTGAGAGACTGGCATGGGTTTGGTGGTGACTAAGACCAATTCAAGACACTTAAACATACGCAAGCAAATTAACAGAAGATAAAAGAGCGGTCTAGTCAAATATAATAAAACTGTGTTAACCATTATTAATCTAATCAGAACGTTGGTTTGTTTATTTAGTGCAATGATTACTTATCTCGAGGCGGCATATCATTCTTAAGATTAAGGCGGTACTTCTTCCTTAAACCTAGACACGTATTGACTCGGGTGATCTTACTCCTTTTTATATATAAATAAATATAGATAAACTATCTTAGGGATTAAAGCAATGGTGATCTTGTTAAACCATAGCTCATGGAGACTTTACCCATTTACTACTTAATGGAAATTCATACACTAGTAGTCCACTAACCAAGTCTTTACCAATAAATCAAGAACATACTCGTTGATCCCAAGGTCACCTGTTGGTCCAACTAAGCTCACAATCTAAGGGCAAAGATAGGTCGTTATTTATGATCCTATTGGTCCAAATGTATAAATTACTATATGGAGAGCTATCTCGGCATCTAGATTACTTGGTCCGTATCACTAGATCCAGTTAAATGATGGGTTGCATACATAAGCATGTAACAAGTATAAATTGATAAACACAAACAAGCAATCAATGATAAATTAAGCAATCGAGATAAACAAACCAAACATTAAGATCTTCATAATAATGGCTAATACCCGAAGGTATTAGCCTTCAAACATCATAATTAATACAAAAGTAATGATTTAGCCAAGGTAAACTAACCGAGTTAACGAATGATACCAAAAAATGAACGATTACAAGAGTATAAGAAATTACACGTTGTCTCCTATGGAATTAATCGCGTTGCTCGACCTCTTCTGCTCTTCTTCTCCTCTGAAAATCGACTTTTGTGGTTTAGGTATCGAGAATATGACTTAGCACACTTAAAACTCATTTTTAAGTTTTCTATTTATAGGGTTTGGAATATGGTCGATACGGCGTATCCAAAGTCTTGGATACGACGTATCGGGGGTTTCTTAGAGTAGGGGCCACGTTTGATATCTTCCAGAATATTCACCTTCTATAACTTGAATACGGCGTATTGGTCTTCTCTGGATACGGCGTATTAATCTTGTTTCCTTCGTGGTCTTTGGTGAGTGCAGGCACAGATACGCCGTATCTTCCTTGATGGATACGACGTATTGGATGTCAGAACAATAATCTTCAAAATATCTTCGTTTAAGCTTCAAAATGCGTGCCTTTTAGTTAATCTTCACCAAGTACTCCATAATTACTGTAATTCTCAAATACAAATGATTAAGTAACAATTCTTTGCAATAATTATACAAAATGGGTTAATTACATGGGATAAATGATCTATAAAATAGACGTTATTTGATGTCATCAAATATCCCCCCACTTGAATCCTACTTGTCCTCAAGTAGCCTTTAGAAGTTTGTGAAAATGTATTCTTAAGGATTTTTCCGTTTTAAGCATTTATTTGATCTATTACAAGTACACAACCAAACACCTCATGAAATAAGAAGATGAAAACACTCAAATCACTCAACTAATCTATGTGGTAACATGTAACTAATTTGTTCAATTGCTCGGTCGTGACGAGTATTCTATCATAGGCTTGGCAAGAATACACATCTCCACCACTAGAGCTAAGGAGTAACAAGTTTATAAAGGTAAAATGGGTTTTTATAATAAGGTTTAGGGTTGATCATTCTACATCTTTCACCAAAAGTACCACACCAACAAGGCAGCTAAAGCACACATACATGGCCGTAACGATGGAATAGACATGTGTGTTCGATCACAATCTTAATCGAGTTAACCAGGTTAGGATGAAATGAAGAATGATATAGGGTATGGATCTTCTAACTTTCACCAATAGTAATAAACCAACAAGGCAGCTGAGACATGCATACATGGCCGTAACTACGAGATATCCATGCATGCTCATACACATCCTCATTCGCGTAAAACCTATGGTTAATGATTAGGAAAGGGAAATAAATTATTGTTAAACAAAAATTACAAAACAAATAGAGTAGGTCCAAGATATAAGTTGCTAGACACTTTTTCTCGACCGTTACCATGATTAAGACACAACTATTTACAAACGTCTTGATCATAGATAAAAAACAACAACCTAAGTTGGCGTTCCCGTAACGGTCAACTTCCTAATCATCCCATACTTTACAAACTTTTACAAGACAAGTGGCGATATCTACCACTTTATACAATACTCTACATCGTTGACTTATAAGACGTATCGACGAATAATCGATCCTTCATATAATTCCTTCGGTCTAAGCTTTTGCGAAACGATTATCTTCAAACCTTCCTTATCTTTTTTGTTGCGATTTTTCTAATTTTTTTGATTTTTTTAACTATACTATACTACGAAACTCGGTGTAATTTCACCATCTTCACGATCATAATAACTCCGGATAATTCCTTCGATGATTTTTCATTCTTCGGACGTACCAATAATTGTGTTGGTAGTAAAAATACATAAGTTTTGACTACTTTATACATTCCGATTTGCAATGTGCAAATTTCTTCCCAACCGTACCAAAGATAGAAAATTGACACAAGACTCGAGAAATACATACTTTACACTTTAAGCAACTAGCAACTGATAAATGGACTTAATCTAACAAGGTAGGCTAAGGTGTAAAGGTGTAACGAAACAAACAGTTGGTGTAATTCCTAAAGGATTGGCTCTACGGGTTGTTCTAGGGTTATCTTACTCTTATAGTGAGAGTAAACAAAGGGTTTATACGAGGATTTAACTAACCAGTATAGTTAGTTAATAAAACAACATATAAAGGCTTTTTGGGTGTAATCCTAGAAATTTACCAATTTAAACAAGTTACTCCATCTAAATCCATAGTACTCATCACTGTGTTCTCGAATAGATATATCAAGCCAAGTTCTAAAGTCTACAACATCACCGGCACACTCATATTTTATGGAATTTAGGTAAACATTTAGAAACGGATAAGGTTAAATTCTCACAATATCTAACAAGGGTTATTGTGTGCAGGTTATGTAACACGTAATTTCACAAAAGTATGCTTGAAAAAATTTTAAATTTGAGCATAATTTAAGTATTTTATGTGAAAAATAGGACAAGTATGCATTCTAATTCTCATCCCCCCACTTGAATTATACAACGTCCTCGTTATATAGATAAAACATTAAAAACGGGAATTAAAAGAATTAGAATGAGAAACTCCCCTGATATTTTGCTCGGTAGATTCTCCATGTAGGTTTATTGAGAAAGAATTCGTGTTGAACAGCCGTCTTGAGGTTTCAAGACTCCAACACTTCAAAATTTCCATATCGTAGATTCTCCACCAACATTGTCGATTTCTTTTCAGCTAGGTCCTGTGCAAATTATAGGAAAAACGATGCATTCCTATCTCCGGTATCTATGGTTAATTTAAACTAAACTAAATACTAAATACGGATCAGTCTGTTAAATACGCCGTATCATGTGCATGAACACGCCGTATTGCCAGAACTAACAATAATGTTTTAAAGTGCATAAAAATAAAGGACTGATAACGTCCAGACATTCAATACGCCGTATGGTATGAAGCGAATACGCCATATTGATGTCTGGGAAGACAGACTCGATAAAAATAAATAACATTCCTGGTTGTCTCTCGGGAAGCACTTTTGTTTACAGCGAAGTCTTTAAGTTAGACTTTTCTTCAGCTTTCACACTCTTGTAAACACTCTCTCTTCTCAATTCTGCTCTTGATTTGGATAGCGTGCTTGGTTTCGTAACAAACTCACGAACTATGGTGCTGAACTTACTGCCAGTCTTGTTCTATCATGCATAAACAAATCAAAACATTATATCATAATATACATACAGAAATATGGGAACCTGTTTAAAGTTTGATACATCACGATATGAATAATAAATGTACAGATAGAAACAAAAAAGATAAGGGATAGAGGAATCATGGGTCTGGCTGCTAGGGAGCTGTGGAAGTGCTGGCACCGTCGGTCCTGCGCCTGGTACGCCTCTCAAAGACTACTGGGTAACTCCCTCGAAAGGTCCCATCGAATGCCTGATAAGTACGCCCGCTAGCCTCCATGAGCTGCGTCATGCAGCTAATCATCCATGTGGAGAATCTATCCTGATCGATCATCGATCTCTCCACAAGTCCTCTCAAACTCCTAACATCCTGTCATAACCCCTGCATCTCCTCCTCAAGTCTCCCCAATCTCTAGGGCATAGTCCTACCCGCAGCTGGAGGTGGTGGTGGCGGATGAGGTGCCTGCATGGGTGCTGGATCAGCCTGAGCACCCTTATCGACTGCAGGAGCATCCTCAGCGGCCTCAGGGGAACCAGCCATAGCAACCTGCTGCCTCTCTGGTCCCGGGGCTACCCAAGTCTAGTCATCTCCTATCTTGCTACAGATGTTGAGCTTAACAAGCTCACCCATGTCAATCAACGGTATCTTACGAGTCACAACGGATAATCCTCTCAACCCATCATCAGTCACCAGACCAAAGTGATGAGCAAGACGCCCAATGAAATGTCCTCCAGATAACCTGGCACTGCTCTTCCTCCCCTCAGCGTGCCTGAACAAGTACTGTGCTAATAGATACGGGACGTCAGCTACCCCTCGGTCCATGCTGCGTAGATCAACCTATAGCATAGCCTCCGAACCAGATCTCTGATGTAAGTATAAGAGGGAGCACCTCTCAAAAAGTCCCTGCCAGAAGAAATCTCGACCCAGTAATCACTAAGAGCCCCCTTATCGGGGATCACTCTCTCACTCCCTAACCAATATCCGTCCTTTGCCATCTCCTCAACAGTATGCAAACCCAGATCTAGAATAAATTGTCTCCGAGTCATACTACGTCTAGCTCCTCCCAACTGAAAACATAAAGTATCAGCAACGTCTAACCCCATATCACTACCGATCCTGCAAGTGCTAAAGAACTCGAGTACAAACTCCCGAACTAAGGGTGCTCAGATCTCAAACAACCTCCTCTAAGCGTGACTCACAAATACCTCCTGACCATTGTCCCTAGTATATACCATCCTCGGTCTCTCGGCCAAATCCTGCCTTATGTTCGGGGTCAATCCCTCAAAATCTAGTATATGCACTCGGTTAATCAACCTCTCGAACATCGTCTCAAGCCTCTGCTTAAAATCGTGTACTATCTCCTCGGTGTATCCCTCCAGCTGGATAACGAAGCTATAAGTATCTATGATCACGAGGTGGTAGAGGTGCCATATCTACAAAATTAACGAGAATAGTACAAAGTTTACAAATTTTTAAACATTTTATTCTGAGGATGGATAGGACGTATTCATAAATAGATACGCCGTATAAAGATCTGTCTAGTCAATACGCCGTATGGATAAAAATCAATACAGCGTATGGGAATCAAAATGCATGATCTTTATTAGATCAATAAGCCTTATTCGTTTTACTGAATACGCCGTATTGAGGTTTTTGAAATTGGGTAAAATTAAGTCAATACGCCGTATCCATATTAATGGATACACCGTATTGCTCTGCAATTTAAAAATGAAAAAGGGTTTCCCTTTCTACCCATTTTGACCCATTACAACAAAACAATCAATACCAGTAATATGTTCTAAGAGTGTAAAGG
>BQNB010189731.1:0-11845 GCA_026074375.1 Tanacetum coccineum | reverse complement strand
ATTATGTTGTTATGCATTTGACTGTCGGTTGTGGAAGTTACAATTAGAGTTGTCATGATGAATGATTGAAGAATTATGAAGTGAAAAATTATTATAGGATCTTAAGTAGATGTGTTGTGATTGAAGTTGTGGTAAAATGAAAAGCAATAAACGTCCACGGGATTTTACAAGTCTATGATTAAAACTGAGAAAAGAGTTGTGTCTTTCGCGGGATTTTACAAAATCAATAGAAAACCGTGAAAGTTAATTGTCATATTTTGCTTGAAAGTATTTCATATTTCGCTTGACTAAACTTTGCATGTTTCGCCTGATTAAAAATTTCATGTTTCGCTTGTTCAGTTTCGTATTTCGCTTGATAAATAATCTTGCATGTTTCTCTTGGTCATATTTCGCTTAAAACATATATTTCGCTTGACTTTTGAAACATATTTTGCTTGAACTTGAAATTGCATGTTTCGCTTGTAGTTAGGACTGCATATTTCGCTTACATACATACATATTTTGCTTTAACTTTTCCTGCATATTTCTCTTAGCTTACATGTTTCGCTTGGGCTCGACTTACATATTCCGCTCGAAGTCACTATCGGGTGTGGACCACTTTTACTACCAAACAAAGTGTCCTTATCTTTTGAAGCTTAAATTTTGGATCTTGGTCTCTTGTTTGTTGACCGGTTGGGACCACAAATAAAATAAGAAGAACACAAATAAGCCACAAAAATAAGCCACAAATATGAAAATAAGCCAAGAAATTTTGAGCTTATAACCACATATCAAACACAAGAAGTGGTAGAACAAGTGAAGCAAGGAGTAGAGAAGCAAAATGAACCAATAAGCCCCAAAAATTTTATAAGACGTGAGCTTATTGAAGAAATAAGCTACAAAAAAAAAGATTTTTGATATTATAGAACCACAAAACAAGAACTATCCACCCGAGGCTCTGATACCAAACGTCGAATCCTAAATAATCACTTCACTTCATATTGATGAACAAGAAATTAAGATTTGATGATGAGAAGATTTATAGAGATAAGATAGTGAGAGAAAGTAGAGAGAGAAACTAGAAGTTGGGAGTGTTTACTTGTAAAATGAAAAGACTTACAAATGAACCAACCCACCTACTCTCCATCCATGGAGAGTGGTATTTATACCTAGACTAAAAGGCTTACTTGCCTTTAGTATTTCTATGGGCCGGGCTCGGGATTACTTGGGATTTCGCCAGGTACACGTGACCGGTTAGAATACATATAAGAGCCCGTCTAGCCTATTACAACGTATATTTAATTAATGACCGATACCTAATATAATAAATGAACGAACTTCCTTGTTCGACTCAATATTTTAAGGCTAACAGTAATTATCCATCTATTAAATTAGATGCACTGTAATATCCATCTATTATATATATACCACCTTTTTACAAGGAAATTTTTTGCTTTATCTCATTATGCAACGTAACTTGCATCTCTAAAGTAAACAAGCTCACGCAACCTCTATCAATGCCATCTCTATCTATGTTTATATCATGTAAACATCCTAATATGTCAAGTCTATATCTTAATATCATTTTACCAAGTACATTATCCATTTAACGTACTTTTCAAAACGTTATTTCAAAACAAGCATTAAACGTTAACGTTTACATCTAAACCCTAATTATATGTAATGTATACATATAAAATGAATGTGCAAGCCTCTAAAGCATGTGTACAAGTGTACAATGCATAACATTTGAATATCTTTTCCCTCTTAAATCAAGTTACAACTTTCTAAAGCTCAATGTACAAGTCAATAATGCAAGAAAGTCAAACTAGGTCATTTTACCTCCAAATTCATTCTAGTTTCTTACTACCACTTTAACACAAGGTACAAGCACTTAATGCATGACTTCTAAACCTTAAACCTAAACCCTAATTCATCCTAAAACCCTAATTTCACTTTAAACCTAAAACTAAACCCTAAACCTTAAAACTAAGCCTTAAACCTTAATCCTAAACCCTAAACCTTAATCCTAACACTAATCCTAAACCCTAAACTATCTTAAACCCTAACCCTAACTCGAATTAAAACCAAAAATCCTAACCCGAAACCCTAAACCTACCCGGCACCCTTTTTACTTCATTTTTACCCATTTTTAAACCAACCAAGCACCCTAGCACCTCTATGACATCATCACCACATCACCAAGCAGCTTACAAGCACCTCTATCACCACCTTTAAGCACCAAGAAAGCCTTGTCACCTCTTTGTCACCCCTTTCTAGCCGAACCTTCATAAACCCCTCCAACACCCTTCCACTGTGCCTAACTATTTTTCTAGCTCACCTTACTTACCATATAGCCTCCCTTAGTCACTTCATCTAGCTAGGACACTAAGCAAACAAGAAAACTTAGGCACAAAGGCTTTCCAAGCACTATATAAGCCGAAACATACACCCTCTTTCAATCACACCTCAAATTTCATCATATACAACAATGGAGTCTTAACTCAGACCAAGAAGGATCAAGTGAAGTCCCTAAGCTCAGAATAGAAGCCAAGAATCAAGAAAAAGGAGACCTTGAAGTCGTTACTAGGCGTACGAACTCGAAAACCCCATTTTGACCCATTTTAGCTCAAGTAAGCTCAAAATCTTGTTCAATAATCTTATAATCTGTATTAGAATGTTCATAATACTCTTAAGATCATATATGAACTCTTGTTAAAGCCTTGAATCCTCAAACCCATGCATTTTTTATTAAAACCCTAAAAACGACCCGTTTTGATTTTCTAGCTAACGAATCCTTTTTCTAAACTTTTGTTACGTTAGAACATCTTATTTTAGCTTATTCTAATAAGCTATAACCTGCAAATATCATTTGGAACCCTAAAATAAGCTTGCATGGCTTTTTGGACTTGATTTGTAAATTATTTCCATGCAAGGGGTATATATCGTAACTTTCTGAAATTTATAACTAAAGGGGCTGAAAATGTCATTATTCCAAAGTTATAACTATAAGGACCTATCTTGCCAAGTTCTAAAGTTAAAGGTTTAAATTATATATACTTTATATATAAAGGACTAAACTTGTAAAAGTTTATAAACCAAGGGTATATATTGCCATTTTTGCAAACTTAAAAATATAAAATATAATATTTTTATATAAATTATAAAAATATATATTAATATTATAAAACTCGATTTTATTAAAACCCGACACATTAATCATTATTAATCATCGATCGGCGCATTATAAAACAATTACGTTATATATTTAACATAATTTATCATCGACTAACTTTTGAAGAAACTTAAAATCTTATCGTATCACGTTACTAGGGAGCTTCATGTAAGGAGTTTCATTTGGGTATACGTTTTGACGAGTTTGCTGGATTTACGATTTAAAGTGTCCTGGCTCCTCAAACGTTTACTACATGACCTCTGAATTATGATGGCCCGAACAGTGATACAATATTTCCATAAATTAATAAATCAAAGTAATACGTTAAACTTTATAAAGTTTTGAAACATAAACCATCACACTAAGACTTGACATATTACCCCAGGTTGTGTGACAAAGTCGTTACTTTCACTTGATATACTTTTGCCATCAATCAGATTTCCGCTGTTAAGGTAAGTTCATAGCCTCGCATTTTAAATCTTCTAATGTTTTCATAACCCGCGAGGGGGATACATGCTATAAACATGAATACGAGTATTTTTCCAACTGTAAGCTATCCTGATATATTATTGCCTAAGTTCTTACTTTTGCCATTAAGACCCCACTATCATGAACCGTTAATTACTTTTCGGAGTAAGCGCGAATGCTGTGAATATATCTATTTGGGACTGAGCTTCCCCGTTGGTGTACCTATACTTTCTGGTAACCAAACGCACTTCATTTGAAACACTATGTGGGTGTTTGGCAAAGGCACCCGTTGGGGCAACTTATTGTGATTATTGATTATATCAAGGTCTCGGTGCATGAGCTTAGGGCAATAATACTGTTTAATATAATAATTGTACTCATTGCAATTATTACACTTATGGGTATATAACAACGTAACCCACTATTAAACTTGTATTCAAACTATTTACCATAAACCTATGAATTTCACTCAACCATTGTGTTGACTTTTTTAGCATGTTTATCTCAAGTATTTGAGCAACTTATGGCACGGAGTGGCACAGACTTGAAGATGGCTAAACTGATATCATTCAAACTTTATGTTTAATGTAGATTTTGGGACCTCTGTTTGTAAAAACTCTGATGAAATAATAAATGATAACTTATCTTTTAAAAACGTCTCTTTTGAGTCATTTTCTATGATTATGACTGTTGTACTATGAAATAATACCCCAGATTAGCTTTCGCTGCTATATGTCAAAAACGAGGGTGTTATACTAAAGCCAAAGCTGCATCTGCAATTGAGTGGGGTTTAGAAGAAGAGAGTGAATATTCTAAGGAAGAAATTGTTGATGAAGAAATAGAATGGGTGTCTACTAATAAAGAGGAAGAGAAGCAAAATGATTAAGATGACGATGATGATAGAAGCATTGATATTGAAAAGACGGATGATGATGAAGAAACAAATGATGAGTATGTGCATTATAACACCCTGTGTTTTCAAGTCTTTGACGACGTCAATAAATGTACTATTTATTTTTAGTGTTGTACGCGTTTGCTCGTAATTTCATGAATAAAGTTTAAATCGCGTAAGCTAAAAATTAGCGTTCAATGTAAACGGGCATCAAACAATTAAATGTTTACATCAAGCAAGGGTTATATAATTATTTTGAGAATAATTATTAACTTGTTCATTTTATTTTTATCGGATACGTAAAGTGTATACGTTTCGCGATAAATTGCGTTTAGGTACTCCCGGAACCACAAAAACTTTTCTACGCTTCAACAAATACCCACTTTTATACCCAATACATAAAAGTTAGTGTCATGAGCTTAGAGCAACGTAATTACATTTATATGATATCTGCATCTGTTGCATTATCATACACTTGGGAGATCTTGTGGTCCTACAATATATGATTTATCAAACCTATGAATTCACCAACATTATTGTTGACGTTTTAAAGCAATGTTTTTCAGGGGATCAATAAGCACGAGGTGCGATGGATACATTGGTGGTTTTGATTTGGATGTCATGCATTAAAGATTTTGTCACATTTCATTTTGTTATCTGTCATGGGCTGAAAATCTTTGTATTTTGATCAAGTGAACAAGTTAAGCTTCGGGCTTATGTAACAATTACTTTGTTAAATCCAATGTATCGTTTTCAAACGACTTTTTGGTCGTTCTATATATATCTTGTGTTATTGATCTGAGAAGTAACACGCCCCGGACCCATATTCCGCTGCGACCCAATTTGGGGGTGTTACATGCATGATGATGAGTTTGCACATGGTGATGAATATGTGCATGACAATATGGACAAGGAGATGAAAGATGCTGAAGATGTTGAAACTAGGAAAGATGATGAAGAGATAACTGATGCAGAAAAGACATATGCTAAAAAGACAGAAGTAACACAGGGTGATCTTGAGCAAGCTGGAAAACTTCCACTAACAAGCTCTAGTTTATCTGTGTCATCCGGTTTTGGTAATCAATTCCTTAACCTTTCTTCTGATGCTTCTTTAATTGGTACTACTAAGGAATCTGCAGATACAAAGATCAATCCACTATTGGATATTCAAATCCAACAAGAAGCTCCTCAGATTCAATCTCCAAATTTGCTTAAAGTACCCGTATTAGTAATTCTTGAACAAACAACTCCTACACCATCTCTAGTATTACCAACCGAAACTCCGGTTTCAACAGTTCCTCTACCTCTTCCTACTGTCTCTACAATATTATTTGTACAACAACAAACAACACCAATCCCTACACCACCAATCACCACTATAGCTCTAAGTACAACTACAGTTCTGATCCACTCCTAGTAATCATTCAAAGAGTATCTGAATTGGAAAAGGATGTTCAAGAGCTCAAACAAGTTGATCATTCTCCAGCAATTCTTGCAATAATTAGATCTCAGGTACCAGCAGATGTAGATGAGTATTTTGGATCATGTCTTAGAGACGCTCTTTAAAAGATGCGCCAGAAACACACTGAAGAACTTATACAACCAAGCTCTCAGAAAGATGTTTCCAAGATTATCAAGATCAAGCAAGAACATGCAGCCAAGGAGAAAATGCCAAAATTCTCAGCTACACCATATGATCAAGCTGCCGATGGTGAATTCAAATAGAATGAGATTCTTTTCAAGATGATGAGCGAATCTAATTCTTACAAAAACATTCAAAACATAAAGCATTGTATGATGCACTCATTCTTTCACCAATTCAGGATGAAGACGACTTGTTTAGAGTGATCCCAGATCTGAGGAAAAGAGACCGTGAAGAAGATGAAGACCCTTATGCTGGATCAAACCAAGGGAAAAGTAAGAGAAGCTTAGGAAAGAACTCTGAACCCCTAAAGACATCTTCAACATCCAAGGAAACCTTCAAAGGTGACACTCCACCTAAATATTCTAAAACTAGTAAATCTGCATCAGCTGAAGAGACAGTTAAAGAAGCTACTCATGAGGTAACAATGGGTGAAGAAGAACCGGTTCAAGAGAATGTGAACGATGCTGATCAACCTCAAGAAGTTGCAACTCCAAGAAAAGAAAAATTAGACTGGTTTAAACAACCTCCAAGGCCTCCTACTCCAGATCTAGAGTGGAACAAGTGTCAAGTTGTTGATGATCAACCAGAACAAACCTAGTTTAATGATATGGTGTCTGTTGTAAAGGATCCACTCACATTTGATGAGCTTATGGCCACTCCTATTGACTTTACCAACTTTGCAAAGAATCATCTCAAGCTAGACAAGATTACTAAAGCAAATTTGGTTGGACATGTCTACAATCTTCTGAAGGACACCTGCTAAAGCATAATTAAGCTTGAATACAGTATGGAAGACTGCTTTAAAGCTCTGACTAACAGAATTGTCTAGGAAAACCCTAAAGGCGATCGATGCCCATTTCGTGAGCAAACATCGCTTCCTTTGAAAGGTACCCATTCACTAACCGTAGCTTCAGAAAATACTTCTTCAACAACGATCTAGAATACTTGAAATCCACAAATTCAGAAAGGAAGTATACTACGTCAATTACAAAGATGAAGGCTGTAAGGTATGAGTTAGTGGGTATAGAAGACATGATCCTGAAGCAATAGAGTGCTACCAAAGTGGGTTATGACAAAGATGTTGCATTTGGAATTAAGCCCTAGGGACCCAAGCGTCAAAAATTCTATAGAGCTCAACTCAACAGGTTCTCAAAACATGATGTCTACTCTACTCTGAAGATTCTAAGTGTGGTAAGTGTGAAGGTCAACAAACTACATGGTTATGGTTATTTGGAGGGTGGAGGAAAATTATGTGTAATGAAGAGGCTGATTTCAGACTATTAAGATTGACTGAGGGAGTTAAAGAAGGTGACTTCGTTAATCTACACTTGAATGACATTAGGACATGCTTCTTCTTGTAGTTCAACACAAGTTATTCCATCTAGATAGTGAAGTTATTGTTGACTTGGCGGTGGCACTGCGTATGTTCACCAGAAGTCTCATCATCAAGAAGAGAGTCGAAGATGTCCAATTGGGTGTAGAAAGTTACCAGAAGAAGCTCAATATCACCAAGCCTTAAAAAGACTTTCGGGGAATTTCTGCCAAAGAACTGTACACACCATCATTTGAACCACCAGGAGTTATCTATGAAGACTTAAGCCACCAAAAGAGACTGATGCGAGCTGATGTGCTCTACAAGTACTCAGATGGAACGCTCAAGAAAGTTCATGACACTCTTCACCATAGGCTACTCAATTTTTGATTTGGCTATAACAGAGACATGCCTAAAAGAAAATGGTCATACTCGGATAAGAGACGATCAGGCATCATGGTGGATTTGATTGAAAAGCAGATGCTGGAGAGGCAGGTCCCATGGAACTTGGAAAGATTTGTTGGTGCAAGGGAACTTGAGATGGACTACAGGCTTATGCAGACGACAGTATGATTTTATCAACTCAATCTTATTTCATAACAGGTCCAATCTCATTATCTATCTTGTGAATATGTAATATAAGTAGTGTAGACTTGTAAAGTAGGTCAATATATAGTGTTTGAGTACAAATTTTCAAATTTTTTTTAGTAAATACAAAATCGTTCAAATTAATGTACTCAAATATATATATATATATATATAGTAGGGATCCAGTGAGAAGTAAATTAAAATAAGAAGTGGTGAGAAGTGACTAAAACCACACATTTGAGATGCAACGACTTGCATTAGATGCATTTCTATTCATCTAGATGCACCATTTTGAGTTTCGAAAGTTAATTTGATGTGTAGATGGTTCAAATTGATTTTCATGATTTCGACACATGTAGAGGAACAAAAAACAAGAGAAATCATGAAATGCATCTAATATACGTATATGCATCTAATTAAAAGCTAGAAAACACATTATAAGGCATTATAATGCATCTAAGATTATAGAGATGCATCTAATTTAAGTCGGTGCATCTCGGATATGCGGTTATATTTACTTCTTATCCTTCTTATTTTAAGAAAACTTCTCATTTGATCCTAACTGAATCCTAAACTCTCTTCTCTCCTAATTTATATATATATATATTATACTATTATATATTTATATATATATACTATATATATTTAAATCGTCATAAATGAGGGGGAGCATTAAAATTTTAAAAAGTAAAAATTTGTTCCTAATAAGTTGTAATAATGAGTATATTTTTAATCTCCAAATAGTTTTCATATTATTTATATCAATTGATATCCACATCTATCTTAGAGATTTGATATTTTTGATTAAGGGGAGAAATGTGATTAAATTTGCAATTTGTAATAATGTGATCAGTAAATTAGACTCTTTAAGTGCGGCTCATCCCGTCTCAATAATAAACAATTTTGGTTATCGTTGATGTGTTTGAGGTGAGAGCATTTCTGAGAAAACAGTAAAAAATCTATCGATGTATTAAATAAATGTTTTGATAAAATATATATATATTATATATATTTAAATTATATCATATCATTATATATTTATATATATTATATATTTCACAAGTAACATTGAATTGGAGGTTTTTTTCAAATGGTATTTAAGGCAATTGAGAAACATTACCTAAAATGACCAACTCATGTTCGCTGTCCTTTTGCGGTTGTTATAATGTGGTTAGGTATAGGTAATCGTTCTGATCCAGCAGAAAAGATGGATCTACTAGGGACATTTCATTTGATAGAATTGAAGTCCTTACCGGAGGGATCTACCCAGGGACATTCCATTAGATAGAATAGAAGTCCTTAGGTATGATACAAAAGGAGTAAAAGTGAGAAAGGGAATAATGCAGACTAAGACAGAGCTAACACTGGAACAAACCCAACAAGGTGTTAGTGATGAAGTCTTGGTAAGCATTGAAGGGGTTGAAGAATGAAAAAGAAATGTAAGGATAAAGGGTGTAAAGAAAGAAGCCCTCCATACACTTAGGCAGAAACCGGGTCAATACATATGCTATCAGAAACACTAAGTTGTTGTCTGGTATTGAAGATAGTCATCATGGACCCAGTGATGCAAAGCACAACCCTCCCTAGCCACTAAAGGTCTCTCAAAAGACACTTGTTTCATTTCTCATGGAGATTAAACACATTTCTATCAACTCTCTCACTCCGAGTTAGTTGGTATTGAAAAGGTGGCAGTCTGCTCCAGCCTCTGATTACTAAAACCAAAGTGCACTATCGAGTCTAGAGCCATAAAAGAGATCATCCATAAATCTCATTAGGACACTAATCGAAAATATACTTGTTATTCATACACTGTGAAAACAAAAAATATCTTAAGAGTCCTACGCATTATCCTTGTGATATTGCTAGAACATCAAAGTGATACTTAAGTATTTACAGTGACGATGAAAATCCTTCTAGAGCCAACATCAAACAAGCTCTATAGTAGGTAACTTATGAGATCCTAAATGGATCAAACTTGTGACACTGGATATCAATTCGGTCTAGACTAAGAATTGACAACTCAATCCGTGAGAAAATAACTCACAAATTCACTCTTACGATGTTGTCTGCTTTGAGATGCTCAGGTAACGAGAACGGCTAGTGCAGCTGCGAAACCCTACCAAGGAGACTCTTATGAATTGATCACATGCAGTATTTATACTGAGTAATGGGGAACCGTGGTTATTGCAACCAGATTCGATGAAGTGACAAAGACACTTTCATTCATATCCGTTGATTATCACTAACCTAAATTTGTAGGTATTTCTGATGGTGGCAGCAGCTGGCCCAAGACAAGCCAAATTCATAGCCACATGCTCATACCTGATCAACATATGTAAAGACACTATGAAGCTCAAGTACATGTGTTAAAAGACTTTTGCTACTTTGATATTCTACGTCTTCCTTGAAGTCACAAAGTGTTAAAGTTAAAAAATTTCAAGAAAGATTATTATACAAGCTTTTAAGATGAAAAAAGGTATGAGCATGTCGGTCTGATGGTCATAAGATCACAAGAAGGCAAAATATTACAAGATGATGAAAAGAGATGATGTGTGGTTGATGATACCTAGAAGCTCATGATCACATACAAGTCAAGCTAAAGGAACAAGCTCAAGCCTAAAGTCAAAGAGATCACTACACATTTCATAAGATAAAGACAAAGATTCAAGACTACGAGCAAGACGACTAAGCTTAAGTTTTTGTAAAATGAAGTGACCTCTCTTAAGGGGAGATTGTTAGAAGTACAAAAAAGTCTCGATCACTCCTAATATGTATTTCGTAGCTCATAGTTAAGTGGTTAGTATAACACCCTGTGTTTTCAAGTCATTGACGACATCGATAAATCCGCAATGTACCTTTTGTAATGTACGTGTTTACTTTAAATCATAAGCGATAGGTTAAATCGCGTACGCCAAATATTATCGTTTAATGTGTTATATAATTATTTTGATAATAATTATGGTCGTTGTTCATTTAATTATTTTGATAATAATTATGGTCGTTGTTCATTTAATTTATTGGTTACGTAAGTTAAATACGTTTCGCGATAAATGTACGCTTAAGCATAACCGGAAGCACGTTAATTTATTAACGCTTCAACAAATACCCACGATTATACCCAATACCTAAAGTTTTATTAAACTTTAGCCAAGTAAATGTTATTTACACCTTGTACACTAGAAATTAAAAGAATACACAAATACTTGCAACTAGACACATTTTATTTACAAACTATAAGTTGTAACTTTTAAATATGACTTAATATATATTGGTAACTAGCAAAAGTTTCTAGGAAACCTTTCCCCCTAGCTCGGCAACAATAACACAAATAAGAAAAATGAGTCATCTATCTAGTCAATTGGTCAAATGTACCTCACTTACTCATTAAAACCTAGCTAAGCTTGTCACCTTGACTAAGAACATGTAAACAAGAACCCATAAAACCCTCCTCATGTTTTCTTGACCAACTAGTAAAGAAATTGAACAAGACTTCTCATATAAGTGCAAGTAGCTAGCTAAGTTATCACATAGAATCATAACACTTAACCAAAAATTGAAAATTTTCTCCCTTTGTGCCCCATAGAGCCCACGGCTCATTTCACTCACCCACACAAAGCCATACAAAATTTTATTCAACCTATACCCTTCTATACACATCCATTATAAGACATTCTAAGGTGTTTCCAACCATTGGCTAAGCATTTTCAAGTAATAATCAAGAAAAGGAAGCTAGGGATTTTATTAAAGAAAACAAGGGTTTTCTTTGTGCAAGTTTGGATTTTAAGG